>JAOTRA010000026.1:1244895-1252737 GCA_026260255.1 Pseudolaguvia tuberculata | reverse complement strand
TGTGTGTGTGTGTGTGTGTGTGTGTGTGTGTGTGTGTGTGTGTGTGTGTGTGTGTGTGTGTGTGTGTGTGTACAGGTCTTGCAAAGAATTGAGCTAGGTTATGACACTGTTTTCTTGATGTGCTCCTCAAGCTTCCCACACAGCCAGCTGCTATGGCTTTTTTTCTTTCATTCATTCTGTCTGTCTGTCTAATTAGCTTACTTTGTCTGTTTCTCTGTGTTTATTTATTTATATATTATTATAGTATTTTGGCTTGGTTAAGTCAGGAATGAAGCATTAAAACATTTTGGTTATATTGGTTAACACTTGTTTCTTGCTAGAGGGAATGTTTTGTCACTATGCACTATGGGAATATTGTGCATAGTGACAGCACTATGGTTGCGTTTTGGGAGCTTGATGTACCTTTGATGTATTTTAAGAACGTATGAACTAATGAAACTGTCGAGCAGAATTTGCACAATTGGTCATGCCTAAAACTTGCAGGTGCAAATAGACTGGTCACAAAACTGCTCACTGCTCTGAGAAGCTTAATATGACTCCCCTGCGACAGTCCCAAGCAGTAGCATGAGGAACACCACATATATATTTCCTGCATCATGGAATACGTGTTACCATACATTTCTAAAACATTATTTGACATCATTAGTGGTACTATTGTATAGTGGGTCTACCTAAGTTCTGACATAATAGCCTCACTCAATCTCATGATCTAGCAGTATGCAGGAGCACCTCATCTCTTCCCACAAGGGGGAGGATATAGTGCAGTCGAAATAGTCAGTGAATCTTTTTCAAAATTTACCTTTTTTCCTTTAGGAAATAAGTCTGTATAAGTAGTCTTTAACGAATCACTTTTGAAGTAACAAGTGAAAGAACACATTTATGTAGTATACTTACATATATGGGGAACACTGCACAGAAAAGCTTTTTCCACAGTGGAGCGACTAAAAGGAAGCCGCTACATGTGGAGCACCACTAACAATGGTTCTCCCAAAGGTTATTACCTTGCTTGGTCTCCACCAGCTGATCTTTTGATTGATAGTTAATCTGAGTGCGACTAGTCAAACAGACTCATGGAGAGTAAATCCGCACATTTCCAGCACATCATGTCCACAAGCACTATGCACCATCCTTTCTCTCTTCTATACCTCCTGTAACAGTTTGATGGAAACTTGGGTCACAAACCAAGGTTCAGGACCAAATGTAATGGAAAGAACGAATACTAGAGACAAGTTCTTCTTCTCTTCTTGAAAAAATTATTTTTGTGGTCATGGGCACCACAAAATAATTCCATTGGAACAAGGTTACATTTGCCATTTATTAAACCTGGCAAATGCCTTAGAAGTAGTCCAATCTACAGCTATATAAACCATATATCTGCTTCCACTAAGCATGAGAGAGTGAGAGAGCCTTTGTTTGGAGAAGTTGTTGAGAGCTGGTCAGAGCATCTGAAGCACACCTAAAAAGTATTGTGCATATTGTACATTAATGTTTGGCTGGACATCTGCATTGTATGCACCTGGTAGATGAGCAGTATCTTTGGAATACGTCGTAATCTAAAGTTTGCGACTTCATTTTATTGCCTCTAAGAGGCATCAACAGACAAAATCATGCAAAATTAATGTATGGTAGACAAAGAGTAGGCATGGATTTTCAGATTAATTTCACTCTTAGTAAATGCAGTTGGGCCTGTACGGTGCCATGGAGACAGGGCCAGCCTGAAAAAGAGGATTTTCTACTGATATGTCTGACCCTCGAAGGAAAATCATTGAAACAGCCTGTATATTGGGAAGACTGAGGCATGAACATATGGGTCGTTAATGTTTACAGCCACAAATCAATATTGGGGTCTTATGCATGTCAGTATCTGATTTCCTGTTTCTTGAGTACCACTAATGAAGTATCAGCTGGTTTAGCTGGACTGAATGCACAAATTAAGTGAGTTGTTGTAGCCATGTGGTTGTACCGGATGCCACATATATGGACTGTGACCAGGTGGTCGTAAGAAGTATGCTTGACATTTCACCCCCGGAAGCAGCCAATCCTCTTCCTCGGGTCACCTAAGTCAGGAGCACATCAAAGCTTTAAAATGTTTCTGATTGTGGGCACAGGTGCATCTCAATGTCCTCATTCGCTCACGGCCCATCCTTGAGGGTGATGATAGCTGAGATTCCAACGGTTCTGGATCTCGCTAAGAAATGGTGTGTTCCATGATTTTGTTAGAATCGTATGTTTTCTGGGAAAAAAGACAATTGGGGTCAGGTGTGGCTTAGAGTCATCTACCTCAATAGGCTCGATAGCCCCACTCTCAAATGCTGTAGTTCATATCATTTTGGGTTCCTGGCTGTAGCTGGTTGCTAAACAACAGTGTGACAATGGAGAAAACAACAATTTTGCTCAGGCATCTGATGTGAATGGGCAGCGAATGAGAGGCATCTGATCGTGCTGCTGCTCCAGTGTTGCAAAGAGGTAAGCGCTTGAATGCTTCTTTTCAGGCTCCCTGATTTGGCTCTGAACATTAGAAACAGTAACTTTAGTGTCCAGTCTATTCACACCCAGACTTTCTAATCATGACCGAATATGCAAATTTCAATAGCTATTTAAAAATGAATCAGAGGTAGGTTGGACTTTCAAACATGACCCCTAGTGATAGGTATACATACAGGTATACAGAAAAAACATAAAATGTAAACTGAATTGGGAATATGTGCGTACATGTTGGCCAGGATTGTCTCCTCTGATCAATTCAGACTCTGACCCTGTTTTGAATGGGTGGATGAATGGAGGGATGGATGAATAGATAGATGGAAGATATCAAATGTAAATGATGTAAATGTTAATTTATAGATGGATTGAAAGATTCCTCTATCTATCTTTCTTAAACTAGAGTAATTAAGAAATCGCATGTTATTTACTCCATTATTTTATTAATAGTATAAATTTATAGTTTCTCAAAATTGACAGGAATGTTATTAAGGAATCCTAAAAAAAGTTGATTAGTGCTTTCTGACTAGATGAGGTTTGAGAACTCAGCAGACCTTTGTGATGTAGTTCAGGAACAAGATTGCTTCAGCAGTAACCAGGAATAAGGAAATGGATAATTCCGAATATGCTTGTTAAAAGGTGGATGTCAGGGTTAATAATATTCTGTTACAATTTTCATGAAGGCACATTATTCATGTTTGTCAACTAACTGTATCCATTTCAATGCTTCATTTGTTGCCTCTTTCATATACTGTTAAGATCTGCATTTGTTTTCCCCTAGTCTTACTCAAGTGATGGGGTGAATCAAATATCGCACTCCCTCCCATAGGTTTGCCCTCTAACTAGGTCTAATCCAATAAGGCGGCTCTATATCATCATGCACAAGCTCTTCATCGTTTGCTTTCATGCCGCTTAAGTCCATGAACTATCTTCTTACAGGAGTGTCATCATCGTCTGCCCTAACCACCCAGTTTCCTAAGTGCCCTGTGTAGGTGTGTTGAAAAATATAGCTCTGCATTGAATAGTCTCCTCACAGCTCTTTCAGAAGAATATTATGTGGAGGAAAGGGGTTTGGTTGTTCTCACTAGGGAAATCCAAGACAACCATGTACCATATTAGCGTTTCAGCAGACAGTATTAAAACCGTAATCAGACTCCGCGAAGTGGTGGGGGTAAAAGGGTTAGACGAAGAAGAGAAATAACAGTTACAAATCCTGAATGGGAAACGGAATGAATATGCAAAGGTAAAGGAAGAATCTGACTTAAACTGTAAATCAGACTCCGGAGAGCTGCAGTAATTCTTTATTAAGCAACTGCCTTCTCCATTTGGTTTAAACACACGTTTCAACTCCATTTGTTTTCATCTAGAGCGCTCTAATTGAGCAGCCTCCTATCTCTGTTAAAGATAATTGCTGAAAAAAATAGATTGTATGAGCGAGACATTCATCTTATCTCAACAGAACCGATTACATTTTAGCAAATGATTGAATGAGGTATCAAATAACAATCAAACACTGCACAGATCTGAATTATCTTTCCTTCTGTAACATTGTTGAGAAAGACTGAAGATGAGTTGTATTCTGAGGAAGAGTCACATTGATTCACACACAGACACACACAGTATATTGTAAAAGGTTTGTGGTCATAAGACCACCCGATTCATTCACTGATTCATTCATTCATTTTCTTACGTGCTTATTTTCTAATTTAGGATTACATGGGTCTGCTGATGCCTATCCCAACGCACATAGGGCGAAAGGCAGGGGTACACCCTGGACAGTTCACCAGTCCATCGCAGGGCAACACATAGACAAACAATCACTCACACACACAATCAATCCTATGGGCAATTTTGACTCACCAATCAAACTAATGTACATGTTTTTGCATGGTGAGAGGAAACTGGAGTACCTGGAGGAACCTCACTTTTTTTTTGTCTTTACTTTCATGTTAAAATATATCAAACATTTCACACTTATGCAAGTTTACATGGCACAATTTTAAGAATCGTTGGATAATTGTTGTTTTCACTTTTAGTTGCTACTATGATCCTATTGCAGAGGGTCTGATAGATTTTTTTCTCTCTCACTCTCTCTCTTAACCCTTGCCTTCTCGTCTTAAATAAAGTATCCTGTATGTATAGAGATCTTAAGCTAGTTGACATTTAATAAATGAGTAAAGATTGTTACACTTAGTTTGTGATTTAGCAAACTCGAATTGATCTGTCCTGATAGGTAGATACTTTTCTGTCCGGTTCTCTTGATAAGAGCATCTGCCAAATGTTGTAAAAGTAATTGTTTGTTGGCATTTGTTTTACTCACATAAACATCTGTCTCTGTTCTATGTTGAGTCTTTTATTTGAAAGCTGCCTCACTTGAAGCAAGGTTTGACCCGTATCTACAGAACTTGAACGGTGCAGTGTGGTGCAGTGGTTAGCACGGTCGCCTCATAACAAGAAGGTCCCAGGCTTGAATCTCAGGCTGGGGATCTTTCTGTGCAGGGTTTGCATGTTCTCCCTGCGCATGCATGGGTTTTCTTCCGGGTACTCCCATTTCCTCGTACAGTCCAAAAACATGCAGATTAAGTCGATTGGTGATTCTAAATTGTCCTTAGGAGTGAATGTGTGTGTGAATGGTTGTCTGTCTATGTGTTGCCCTGAGATGGACTAGCGACCGGTCCAGGGTGTACCCCCTGCCGCTCTCCCTATGTGAGCTGGGATCGGCACCAGCAGATCCCTGTGACCCTGAATTAGGGAATAAGCGGGTAAGAAAATGAACAAATGAATGAATGAATGAATGACTTGAACTAGTTTTTTTATTTGTAAGTTTCGTTTAGGGCGACGCGGTGGCATATTGGTTTGCGTGGTTGCCTCACAAAAAGAAGGTCTCGCTTTCTAATCTATTTTGTTGGCATCTTTGTTGAGCTGCATCTTTCTGGGTTTTTTTTTCTCTTTAATGTCTTAGTTTGGATTTGGTGACAAGCACAAAGTGTAGTCTTTGAATTAAGTTGGCAGTTGTCCATTGTTTTTACGTTGCGACTGTGTTAACATAGCATGAAGGATCAGTTACTCACAGCATGAGTCCATGGCAGAAACAACAGAAACCCTGTCTGGTCCGCAAACTAAGTTTCACAACTAAACATACACAAGAGGTGATAATGTAATAACAAAAGATCATGAGTCATGAGTTATTCAAATAGTGGCTGTGTTGATTTGCGACAAAAGGACTAAGAGGAAAACCATGCTAGTTGAAATTGTAGTCTATAACTCCTCATTCATTCATTCATTCATTCATTCATTCATTCATTCATTCATTCATCTTCTTACCCGCTTATTCCTTAATTCGGTGGTTGCGGGGTGGGGTGGTGGTGGTTGGAGTTCTGCTGGTGCCAATCCCAGTTTACATAGTAAAGAGGCAGGGGTACACCCTGGACAGGTTGCCAGTCCATCTCAGGGCAACAGATAGACAAACAACCATTCACAAACACATTCACTCATATGGACAATTTACAATCACCAATCAAACCTAATGTTTTTAGACTTTAGGAGTAAACTGGAGGAAACCCATGCAAGCACAGGGAGAACATGCAAACTCCACACAGAAAGATCCCCGGCCCGGGAATCAAACCCGGCACCTTCTTGTTGTGAGGCGACTGTGCTATCCACTATGTGCTATCCATCGTATCAAACTGGATATGATCAGTAAAACACATTCACAAATAAAAACGCTAGTGGAAGTTAGACAAACAAAAAGCTTTAAACTAGGACAGATTCTGTAGACACAGGCTAAACCCTGGTGTTTGTGAGATCTACATTATATTACAGTTGACTAAAATCCATCTTGACAAGAGGAAATTTATCTTGATTTCACAACTCAGCTGGTGGCACCACCTTTTTCCCACATAGGTAGAAAATATATTTGGCCAATTTTGCTATCAACCATCTGGGTCTGGTGATCTGTCCATGGTGATTGTGTTTGTCTGGTGCCAATCGGCTTGTGTTGTTCCACTTTGCATCGAGACTGGGATGATTGGAAGCTGAACTGATGCTATACTGTTAGTTGGCCATATGATTATTACTCTTTAAACTCTCCACAATAAAGTCTTCATGCAGTGAAGCTATTTAGAAAATTCTGGAAATAGCATGAATTTCTTGTCAGCTTCTTTTCAGTCATCTGTGCCTGTTTTATGTAAAGGTGAAGTGCTTCTCTTCGCAATGTGAAACCTCAGCATACCAGCAGGTCTCGCTAAATAATTAATTGGTTTTAATCGATGATCAGCTGGCAGGTGTCTGTTTACTTCGCTAATGTGTAGAGACGTAAAATGTGAGTGGCGCTCAGCATCCCTAATCATTCTGTTTACTGCCCCCAAATGACTCTACACAGATTTAAAACGACCCACATCATAGCAATACACAAAAAAAAAAACATTTCTCTGGCAGTTCACAAACAACCCTACTCTATTCCAATCCCCTTCCCCATTTCCTTGGTTTTTGCCGGGTGTGTAATGTTATAACATGCAGCTTGCAGAGTAGCAGCTTAAGATTACATATGATTAATAATATCTTAAAGTTAACATCTGACCATCTGTCAAACATTGTGTTGTTCCGCCTAACCTGTTGACCCATTGACTTCACCAAATCCCTGAAGATATTCAGTGGTTTCTAAGATCAAGATGTTAGCAATATATTCATTAAGTACTGTAATGTGAGGCAGGGTTAAGCACAAATGCCTATTTTGATTGAGATCTTGGGAATTTAGGGGTCAACACCATAGGTTCTGAATTCCAGAACTATTTTACATTGTGGAAGAGTGCATTATCATGTTGAAAGAGGTTAATATTCCTTACTAGGACCTCTTTTGATAGAACCTGCCACCACAATTAGGCCCTTGACAAACTTAACATGTTTGCCCAATTATCCTGTTTCTGACACAAACTTTGAGGAAAGCGATTTTCTTTCTGCCTAATATATTACGAGAAGGAAATAATCGTATATACTGTGTTACCCATGTTATCGACCCATGGTCAACATTTTATGCCTGATCAGTGTGTTTTCTTTGTATCAATGACCAGAATCAAACACAACCTCTGAAACCAACTTTGGGTAGTAGGCTAAATCAAGACTTAATTAAGTCAGGAATTTATATTCTGAAGAAATTATGATGTGTGTGATTTTTTTTCTTATTTTTGTTTGTGTGTTCTTGTTTTTTGTTATGGTTTAGCTTTTCTATTTTAGTTAGCTAAGCTATGTTAGCGGTCTAGCTAGGCTTTTCCTTGTCAAAGTTATGGTTTGTTTACTTCCTGTCTTGCAACCATGTTCTTGTAACCATGGTTCATATGTCATTGGTTTTCTGTCTGTTGAGTT
>JAOTRA010000026.1:1237395-1239895 GCA_026260255.1 Pseudolaguvia tuberculata | reverse complement strand
AAAACAAGAGTAATTACAAAACTATTTACAAAAGCTAAACAAAATGCAACCATGCCAAATTTCGAAGATATCCAAAACCTTCCAACAATACTATCCACTCAGTACATTCAATAATCCACAATGCGCATACCGGCGTGTCACCTTAAATAATACGTCATCGCCCTGGCAACCTAGTCGCATGGACGACGACGCTAATCATAGGGCGGAGCTTTATCTGCTGATGTCACCGTAGGCATGGCTTCGTCCGGTGATGATGGCAAGGGGCGGAGCTTCGTCCGCCACCTTACATAGCCCCCCTCTCTAAAGGACGCCTCCTGGCGTCCTCTAGAGCACAGCTTTAGAAAACAGACATCAAAAAAAACAAAAAAAAAAAAACAAACCAAAACACTTCCAAAACCAAAATACAAAAAAGGCATATAAGCCTGGGGAACAGAAACATGACAGAAGCTTGTACAGAGGCTGGAAAAAGGGGTGACTGGGGAGTGAAACGATCGGGAAAACAAACGAAATAACGAAAAGGCCAGAGAACGCAAAAGGTAGAGAAACCAGAGCAAGAAATGAAAGTGAATGGAAAGGGAACATAACCTAAGCACAGACAAGGGCAACAGTAGAGCGACACGGGCAGAGGCCAAACGAGGAACCGAGGACGGGAATACAGAGACACGGGAGAAAAAAAATACACAGACAAAGACAGGAGACCACAAATAAACAGAAACAATAACACATCATAGCGATCAGGGCATAGGAGATTACACAAACAACCAACGACAAAAACATTGTACAGTGGTGCTGGGAAACAGACTAAATTCTTAGTCTCTAGTTGGGTGCTTGCAAGTGAATTGTCCATGGATGAAACTGTAGGTGCTGAAGGGGACACTGAAAGGACAGAAAGGGACACTGATGGGATCGACGGGGATTCATAAAGGTCTGGAAGGGACTCAGAAAGGACCAGACGGGCCTCAGAAGGGAACCAGGAGGGGACTCAGAAGAGACCAAAGGGGACTCAAAAGGGACCAAAGGGGACTCAGACGGCTCTGATGCAGACACAGACAAGGGCTCTGATTCAGACGCAGACGAGGTTTCTGATGCACTCTCAGAGTGCTCTGAAGCAGGCTCAGATGAGGTCTCTGAAGCAGGCGTAGATGAGGTCTCTGAAGCAGGCGCAGATAAGGCCTTTGAAGATGAAGTATCCTCTGGCTCGACGGACGGGATGTAGGCGTCCTTGGGCTCAATGGATGAGGATTGGTGGTCCTGAGGAACGGGACCTTGCACGGGTGACTCTACAGCTGGCGATTCAGTCTGTGGTATTCAGTCTGACTGCCCTAGTCGAACCCAACTGACCATCAGATACATGGGAAAATAGCCTAGCTTCCATCGGCAATGGGCTAAAAACATCCTCAAGGTGCAGTTATACACCTCCAATAACCAGTGCAAAAAATGGTCAATATTCACCGGTTGCCGCCAGTATAAATCCCAGACGGCGGCTACCGCAAATAATGCCTCGTCGCATAACAAAAGTAAAAAAAAATTGCACTTAGCTCTCACCGAGGGGAACTGAGGAAAGTGCATGAAAAAGCGGCGACACTCAGAAACAAAGTTTAGACACAGTTCCTGTTTGCCATTGAACCTCAAAGGCAGGGCTGGATGCTCACTAGCAAGCGCCGGGTTAGATAGGAGGTTAGTGTGTCCGGTCAGCAATTGCACTGCCTGTGTATGACGAAGGAGAGCCGCGACTATCTGGCTAGCCTCCGTAGCATCAAATGCTTTCGCTAGCTTAGCTAACCACGCTGACAAAAACTCCGAGCTAAACGGCCTAATTAAATAGTTCACCATCTTACTTCCTGCTGAATACGTGAGAGGTGGGTTATTCTGTAACGCTGGGGTGATAGCACTGAAGAGAGCCGAATCCATTATCCAGTGAAGTTGAGGGTTTTATTTATAGATGTGAAGCAAATATATATACAGTGAGTAAACAGGAAAACAAAACACGACACACAAAAAGACTATATACAAATCAGAAGTAATTACAAAACTATTTACAAAAGCTAAAAGAAATGCGATCATACCAAAATTCCAAGATATCCAAAACCTTTCAACAAAACTATCCACTCAGTACATTCAATAACCCTTATTTAAGTCGCCTTAAATATTACGTCAACCTAGTCGCCAGGACGACGATGCTAAACATGGGGCCGGGCTTCGACTGCTGACATCACCGTAGGCGGGACTTCTTCCGGTGACGATGGGCAAGAAGCGGAGCTTCGTCCGCGACCTTACACCTTACACATGTTCTACTGCTGTTATTAAGCAAACTTTTAAACGAGCACGCTGAAGGTATCGTTCCTGATATGAAGCCTGGTCTGCTGTCAGAATATCAATCATTGTTCAAAGGAGCTTTTTCTCATGACACCTTCACACATGCGCACCCACACACACACACACACACACACACACACACACACACACACACACACACACACACACACACACACACACACAC
>JAOTRA010000026.1:1225677-1237295 GCA_026260255.1 Pseudolaguvia tuberculata | reverse complement strand
ATAGATAGATAGATAGATAGATAGATAGATAGATAGATAGATAGATAGATAGATAGATAGATAGATAGATAGAAAAACAAGCTACGGTGTACTGAACTCTCAGAGGAGAGCGTCATCATTCATAGTGATGCTTTTAGCGCAATTAAAATGAGCAGCACAGTAAATTTGCCTTTCAAATCCCAGAGTGCTATTACGCAACTTTTTTTAATCAGCTCGACTCTGCGCTGACTGCTGTAAATGATTTATTTAATTATTTTCAACATTAACATAAACTATCACCCTGTCGACACAGGGAGTGAGAGAGAGTGTGTAGTGAAAATATTATCACGGGAAAAAAGGGAGAAAAGGGAAAAAGTGCTCGAGTCTAGAAGTGTGTGTAATTGGTCCAGTATGTAAACTTGCAAAAATTACTGATTTCATATGTGAGGTCTGGAAGGAAGGAGAAATGTGGTATGAGGCATTCCTCTAGATGATAGGTGAAAGGATTGATTGATCTAACTTTATTATGTAAATGAACAATCAGCTTGAATTCTTTGGGCTCTTACTATTTTCCGAGGCCTGACATGAATCAATTTACAAACTGTCTTATCAAACTGCTATCACGTAAGATGGCCAAGGGAATAAAGGTAGTTTTTTTTTGATACCCCAAAACACACTGAAAGAGGGTGAGGCTGGCGTAGATGAGGTAGTTTTATGTATATTGAGCGGTGGACAGGACTCTCTCAGAGTGTAGTGGAAATATTATCAAGAGAAAGAGGTAAAATTGCTCGAGTCCAGAGATGTGTGTAATTGGTCTAATATGTAATCTGGTAAAAACTACTGATTACACTTTCTAATTAAGACAGAGAAAAAGAGAGAGAGAGCGAGAGACAGAGAGCGGGACAGAGAGAGAGAGAGTGTGTGTGTGAGAAAGACAGAGAGTGTGTGAGAGAGATAGACAGGGAGAGTGTGTGTGAGGGAGAGACAGGAGACAGAGAAAGTGAGAGAGAGAGAGAGAGAGAGAGAGAGAGAAAGAGTCAGAGAGCGTGTGTGTGTGTATGAGAGAGAGAGTGAGAGAGAGAGAGAGCGAGACAGAAAGAGAGAGAGAGAGAGAGAGAGAGAGAGAGAGAGAGTGTGAGAGAGAGAGAGTGTGAGAGACAGAGAGAGAGAGAGAGAGAGAGAGAGAGAGAGAGAGAGAGAGAGACAGAGAGGGTTCTGTATACTGTTGTATGCATACTTTGTCAACAGTGGACTAACAGATAGTACTAGAGGCAGCCTCATTAAATGCAAAAAAGAAACCTGAAATGATTAATGTGGAAACACAATTCTATTAATGTTTACACAATTCTGCAATATGCAATGTGTCTGCTCTTCTAGAGTAGTGAAATTATTAGTCTGCCTTATTCAGAGCAATTTACATTTATCTTATTTTTAATCCATGCAAGTAGTTAAGGATTAAAGGTCTTGATAAGGGTCCAAGCTTTGCAAGTGCTGGGACTTGAACCCATGTTCATATTTTGAGCAGGTCAACACCTTAAAAGCTTCTTGTGGATTTTGCTACTGTTTGTGTGCCTGGTGAGACTGTGTAGCTTTGCTTCACCCTTGCGCACTGTTTTGTTAGTTTCATGAATTCCAATCAATCAGCCATTCCTAGTTCATTCATTCATTCATCTTCTTTCCCGCTTATTCCCTAATTCGGGGTCACGGGGGTCTGCTGCGCCTATCCCAGCGCACATAGGGCGAGAGGTGGTGGTACACACTGGACGGGTCGCCAGTCCATTTCAGCGCACCACATAGACAAACCACCACTCACACACACATTCACTCCTATGGACAATTTAGAATCACCAATCCACCTAATCAACATGTTTTTGGACTGTGGGAGGAAACTGGAGTACCTGGACAAAATTCACGCAAGTGCGGGGAGAACATGCACGTTCCGCACAGAAAGATCCCCAGCCCTCTTGTTGTGAGGCGACTGTGCTAACCACTATGTCACCGCGCCGCCCCATTCCTAGTTCATCATACATATTTATTACATATATAAGAGATGCCATCAAACATCAAATGTTTCCAACAAAAACACAATTCCTAGAATTCCAAATTTAAGGACGCATCCTGGCTTCTTGCGAGGCAGCCTCCTGGCATGGTACTTGCTGCTCAGGGTGAGTAGCATGAAACTACTTTGTGAGAGCAGGATCTAAATTGGCACTGGACTTGACCTATGATCCTTCCTCAGGCCCATAACCCTCTCAACAAACAGATACTTCAGAAGCCCTCACTTTCATCTGAAATCTAATATCTCAAGAACCTGCTATTCTGAGGCTCCATCAACCTCTATCGGCTCTGGAGGTACAACGGTAAGTAATTCACTGTTGAGGGTTTGGATAAAATGGTTTGATATGTGAGGCCTGGAAGGAATGAGAAATGTGGTATGAGGCGTTCCTCTAGATGATAGGTAAGAGGGTTGATTTGTCTGACTTTCTTATGTAAGTGACATGAATCAATTCCCAAACCGTCTCATCAAACTGTTATCACGTAAGATGGCTCACCCAACCAAAGGAATATAGGTAGTTTATACCCGAAAACACACCGAAAGGGGATAAGTTTTGAGTATATTGAGCTGTGGACAGGACTTTTAAGGGTATTCGACAGTACACCTTGTAAAACCAATCAACAATGGTTAAAAGTGCAGTAAATCCATAGGAGCAAGGTAGGTCAGTGACAACGTCAGTATCAATGTGTGACCAGGCTCCCTGACCGTAGGTTCCTATTTGTTCAGAACTCCTCATATTTTCCACATATACATACATATTTTTCCAGTTTTTCAAGACCTATCAAAATGTGTTTGTGCTCTCCAAATAAGTGTTACCGGCTGTAGACCTTGATCAAAAAAAAAAGCTAATGAATCAATCTGAAATGTGTAATAACTTTATGTTCAAGATAACTAAGATGAAGGGTTTAACTGACTTCTTTTCACTAATATTTCATAATTAGCCTTGACTGTGTAAAGCCGCTTTGAGACAATCACTACCGTAAAAAGTGCTGTATAAATAAATCTGAATTATATTGAGTTGAACTCAGGAAACATTACAACAATCCACATCTAAACAGCATTGAGAGTAAACAACATTATTAGTTGTAATTTAAATAGAAACAGCTTACTTATTGATTTTTCTACCTTCTAGAGAGGTTTCTTATCTGTAATCAGCTTTTTATAGGTTTTAATTGTTTGGCTCTTTTGTTTTGGTAACTCAAATAGAAATTGAAAGATGTGGGAAACATCCAGGGTATCCCAGATCCCAGCACACCTCCTTTTCTACCTCCTAGCACCCATCTGAACAGGTGCTGAAGAACATCCCATGTCCCAGTTTTGTTCTAAAGCGGTCACGTTAAAAGCTTTACCTTAATTGAACGCACATCAGTTGGACCGCATATCATTACAGCAAAGCACGTCTACAAATAAGGCAAATGAATTGCGATGTAGAATAAGCGACTTAACGAATCTTCAGAGTTTATGAATTATGACCGTATTACCATAATCCACTTGTGTAAATTAGAACGACGGTGTTATTAAGGTTACATTTCATTCACATCACACTTGTTAATTCCTCATAAGACTTGAGCGCTCAGTCTTCAATGACAAGTACCGAAGATCCATCACACCAACTCTACACACACTCAGGGGGAAAAAGACAATAGGAGGAGGGGAGAAATATGGATTAGCAGAAAAAATGACTAGCTTTGTGTAATTAATCCAAAAGCTGTTTAAACATGAGGTTGAGAGGTCAGTCTGTCTGACAGTAGATCCATCCATACATCCATCTGTTGAACCGGTGCGCTTATAAAAACCACTGAAAGCATCATGTATTTTTTATGCTTTCTTAGTAAACATTCTGCTTAGGTTTGACAGATTCTTTATTATAGTGTCATATGGACATTATGAATTGTTTATGAAGGGGCACTTAAACATGACCTTTGCCTGAGACGAATATTTACGATATAAAATCAAGGTCATAAACTCCTTCTTGTAATTATGAATAAAGTCACTCCACAGACTGATGATGGTGATGATGATGTTAAAAGTACAATGTTGTCAATCCTCTATGTTTCCATCTGTCTTTTCTTCTGGCTTTCTTTCCTCCTCTTCTCAGTCCTTTCAACTCTATTACAATGCTATTACAGTCTCGTCCTCCTCCTCCTCCCGCCCTTAGCAAACGATGTAATGTGGGGGTGTCCATAATTGAAATTGATTTCTGACAGTTTGTGGCTTCGTCCCTGCTAATGAGCTCTATTTGCAGCTTTGGCATTTCTGAAAAGAAAGAAAAAAGTCACAGTCGTGTTGAGTAATCGATCGAAGATGGTCATGAATTCAGATCAATCCAAGCCAACAGTAAGGCTGAAGAGGTTATGAGCTAACGCTATGCAATATGCTAAACAAAGAAAATTGTACAAAGAAAATTGGAGAAAATGAGTACTAAAAGATTGCTTACAAAAATTCTGCGTTATCAATCTGTGCGGTAGGAGATTTTCACGTATGTTCTTTTTGTACATCCCAATTAACTTGACATCGAGTGCACATGAACAAACACAAAACTCCACCCGATCTCCACTCTTAAATAAAATCATTTAAATATAAATTTAGCAAAATTAAACAGCAAAAAATGACAAAAGCAAGAAAGAAGCTAAATATATTGTTCATTTATTCATTCATTCATTCATTCATTCATCTTCTTACCCACTTATTCCCTAAATCGGGGTGATGGGGTCTGCTAGTGCCTCTCCTAGCTCACATAGGGCAAGACAACCATTCACACACACACATTTACCCCTATGGGCAATTTAGAAATCTTCAATCGACCTTGTTTTTCGACTGTGGGAGGAAACCGGGTTTCAAACCCGGGACCTTCTTGTTGTGAAACGACCGTGCTAACCACCATGCCACCACGCCGCACTGGAAATATAACGGATAAAGTAAAGAACTTATTTGGAATGTTTTCCTCCGGAATTAATAACAAGATAAAAGGAGTGTGAGATGATGTCAATGTGGTAGGATCTAATCTGATCTCACTACATCTGACATAAAGGTGAACATTAAACGGGGAACTGGCAGTGGTTTAGGAGTTAATTTACTTATTAACATGCTTTGAGCAAACAGTTTCCAGTATTGCCTCCGACACTTTACGATCTGAAATAATCTGGATTTATATCTAATGTAAGGACTGGTTTTCCGGAGGACCGCCTGCAGAGGGCGCCCTCGCCCGAGTTTTAGTATTCCATTTCCTGTATCAGCCATTAGGGCGTGGCCCACCTATATAAGCAGGTGGTTCTCTGTGAACTATGCGAAGTATTGTTGCCCTAGGCCTTACTAAGCGATTTCCCTGTTATATGTTTGAACTGCTCTTTAGACTTTTGGACTTTATGCTTGTTTCTTGACTTCTCTTTTTGACTCTCGATTTGGATTTGGTTGCCTTCCCCATCCCTTGCCCAAATAAATACTTTTACTATACTCTGCAAAATGGATTCGACTCCTCTGTCCACTATTGGTGCATTACAGAATACTTCGCCAACTATGAATCCAGTAGAGATCAGAACCTTGGATGACTTACTCGCCGCATTGAACTCTCAAGCTCAAATCATCCGAGGTTTCAGATCAGGTGCGCGCTCTCACCTTGACTGCTACTGCGCAGAATCAGCCATCTCAGGCTGTCTCGTTCAGCTCCCCGGTAAACTCCTTGCCTGATAAGTTCAGCGGAGACCCCAATTACTGTAGGGGTTTCATCCACCAACGTCACATGATCTTTTCTGAACAATCTGCGCGATTTTCTTGAGAGATCAAAAAATGTGCCTTCCTGATTTCCTTACTTTCAGATCGCGCTCTGGAGTGGGCGACAGCAGTTTGGGAATCTGACGAGCGCATACGCACCCCAGTGAATATTTCTTTTCTCAGCTGAGGGAGGTTTTCAAGCATCCAGCTGGAGGACTTGACGTATCTACCCGATTAATGCGTTTAAAGCAAGGTACACAATCAGCGGCATATTTTGAGATTACCTTGAATGATGAATGATGTAGCATTGAAAGTTTTGTTTAAGGAGGGACTCAGACCGGAGTTACAAGCTGAATTGGTGTGTCGCGGCGAGAGTGATTCCTACACTGAGTTTATTCAGTGTGCAATTCGTGTTGACAACCTCTTGCGCAATCACCCAGGCCCCGTGATGTTTTCGTCCACTACTCCTGAACTTTCTCAACCTGGACTTCAAGCTGAAAGTGTGGATACCGGTCTGGCTAGAGAGTTATACCGTCCCATTGAGCCCTGCAACCCTCCACTGCGCATAACAGCTATAGACGGGCATGAGATTGGTGCAGCCATAAGCGGAAAGACCAAAGCCCTCAGAATTATTGTTGACAATGTCCATCATGAAAAGATTGTGTTTCATCTCACTCAAGGACCTAACCCCCCCCCTCATTCTAGGTTACCTGTGGCTGGTTAAGCACGACCCGGTCATCTCTTGGAAGCAAGGAAGGATTATACAGTGGTCGCCTGGGTGCACGCAGCAATGTTTATGCAAAGCTCCAGGGGTGAGTCCAATTTCCTGTTTTGCGGTGTCATCGGTCCCACATAATGTCCCTGCATGTTATCACGATTTGGCGGAGCTGTTCAGCAAAGAAAGGGCGGCTGGGACTGGGAGGGTTATGGTCCGGAGGAGCAGTCCTGGGTACCAGCGTCAGACATCCTCAACCCCTCACTGCTACAGGATTTTCATCCCCGACGCCCTGAGCTGCCAGTTCCTCGCCCAGAGGAGCTGGGCACAGAGGGGGTACTGTAAGGACTGGGTTTCCGGAGGACTGCCTGCAGAGGGCGCCCTCGCCCGAGTTTTAGTATTCCATTTCCTTTATCAGCCATTAGGGCGTGGCCCACCTATATAAGCAGGTGGTTCTCTGAGAACTATGCGAAGTATTGTTGCCCTAGGCCTTACTAAACGATTTCCCTGTTATATGTTTGAACTGCTCTTTGGATTTTTGGATTTTATGCTTGCTTCTTGACTTCTCTTTTTGACTCTCGATTTGGATTTGGTTGCCTTCCCCATCCCTTGCCCAAATAAATACTTTTACTATACTCTGTAAAATGGATTCGACTCCTCTGTCCACTACTGGTGCATTACATCTAATCTAATCTTACTACATCACTGTGCCTAAAATATATAATTTGTCTTTTATTTGCTTAACATTGGTTAACAGTCATTTAATTTTTAAATGCATGTAGTGTAGTAGAACAAAAGTAGATCAGAGATATGTATATCTAAAATATGTAAAATATGTATCTATTGCATTTATAAAAATTCATTAACACATTAATAAGAAACATTCTGCAGTCAATTACCATGTGCCTGTCTTTAAATAGAACCATCAACGAATCACTTGCCAAGAAGCCGCCCATCCTCCTTCCAATTGTATTGTTGGTAAAACGTATGAATAGGCGCATTTGTGCATCCTTTGCCCATTCATTGAATGGAAATGTTTCCGATTTATGTACATGACTTCATCTTCAGAAGCCGCTTTTATAAATGTACAAATGTGTGTGCAAACAAAATTGCACTTGAATGTTTGGCTAGATAATTGTATCAAATGAGAACTTTATATACCTGGTAGACGTGCAGAAGAATACTTGGTAGTTTAAGGTTTGCAACTATTGCCTCTAAGTGGCACCAACGGATAAAAAGACAAAAAACGTGTATACACACGAGACGAACTGGTGATGGAGGAATGCACATTTCCATATTCATTTCACTTTTCGTAAATCCGACTATGAGCGTGAAAGCTGGCAAAGGATTTTGTGCATACGGTCCCAGGTCGGTTCTGGAAAACATGAGATGGAGGACATTTTTCCGTTCCCTCATAATTTATTTATTCAAAGCCCTCCCCCCCTTTATTTTGAATAACTGTTATAGAATGACCAAAAGGCCAATAAAACAATGTGATCAAAATACAGCACTAATTAATCATCACATCTTTTAATATAGCAGTCAATAAAACATTGTAGGGTGTAAACATTCCATTCAGACTTTCCTGGCCTCAGATATTATTAGATGATTGAATAAATCAAATGATGAATTAATGTATTTATGGTAATAAACTGTATGTATGGTAATAGACTCTGACCAAGTAGTATGAACTGAGATATAATGAAAACCAACACACCATTTTTTCTCAGTACTGAAAGTGAAACTGATGCAGACTCATACAGTAGTCATCCATCTTTTAGCTTTAAACAGTCTTGTTTATCCCTTTTTTTATGAAGACGTTTACCTCTCATTTATTCTCCCATAGAGGGGAAATCTGCCTTCACTATAGCCACTACATTAACCTAGAGTAAGGTTTCCTCTTTAACCCAGCATCCTTGTTCTTGAGAAAAATTTACAACCCTTCCTTGCTTTAAGGACTTTCAAAACATATGACCATTGAGTCCCAGCTGCCCACCTAAGTCTTCATCATACAGTTGTTTTAATATATCATTGTCATATGACTATTAATGTAAGGGGGCCTACTCTGGCTGATGGCCACGGGAGGGCGCCATCGCCAGAATATTGAGCTTCTTCTACTGTTACTAGGCAATTAGGCATGGCCAATATAAAGCCACATCACAAAGACTCCTTGTGAAGTATTTTTTTATTTTTTTTTTTCCAAACTTACTGAGCATGCTAATAAACCGTCTCTCTTTGATTTACTGGCTTTCGACCCTTGGACCGTATCACGTTACCCCTTTGCTCTCTGACTTGGATTTGTTTGCTATCTGCTCTTTTGACTCTTGGAGAATAAACGTGTAAGTTAAACCTTGCTGTGTATCTGCATTTGGACTCGGCTAACAACCGCCCTCACAATTAATCATTGGCTAACGATGCCCCAATACACTAAGACAATATATGGATTTTCCTGAACTTTTGATCTATCCATTTAAAGGATATTGATTGTATGGATGCCATAGGTTGTCATTAAATCAGTGGCGGGTGTAAAGGTTGGTGTATTGATGCATTGTATGGCAAATCATATCAAAATATATTCTGACTGAATATGTCTATAAAAGGTCTAACACATGTAATTAAATTGTTTCTTAAGTAGATTAAGTAGCAACTATTTTTCCAGCCAACATCTCAACATCTCTTTTTTAGAATGCACACCCACTGTGTGTAATGTGACAGGAAACCCACTAATAAGCAATCTGATCTTTTCATTACAATGACACCTCAGCAGAAAAAATGGAGGAGTAGCTTATTATTGTGGGGTTTTTTTTTCTTTTCCTCTTAGCAAAGTTGCAGCAAGGGTAAAGATTCATGGCTGAAATGTCCTTGGTGTAATGGAGAGCTCGGCATAGGCATCAACGAGCAGAAGGAATAATAAATGTTGGAAACATTTGAACATCCGTGTATTGAGAAGGCTTGCTATGTTAGTCAAGTCTCTCTCCCTCCCATACTTTCTCTTTCTTCGAAGGGTTTTAATGTCTATCCATCTGTCTATCTTATATTCACACACACAGTATTTTCTCCCACATTCCAGTCTTCGCTTCTCCTAATCCTGGCTATATGACATCACTGGACTAGTTTACTCGGACGGTGTTAACTGACCCTCGACATGCTGGCTGTTCTCTCAAGGCAAGCGTGTGTGCGAGACTCTTTAAAGCGTAGGTAGTCTATGAGAGGTGTGATTCAGTATGATACTGACACAAGCACCGGCACAGCAACTTAGACTGCTCATACACAGACACACATTAAACATACCAGCTATTTTTCCCTACCGTTTTGTTACTGCTGTGTGGCTTAGCTCAGCCATAGGATACCACACAAACATCAACTTAATCATCATGATCATTATTACAGTGCCATCATCAGTATTCCTACAATGTATTTCAATGAAAGAAGTTTTTTTTTCTTATTCTTCTCCTTTCGGCTGCTCCCGTTAGGGGTCTTCCTCTTTTCCTCCTGCCCTGCACTTCCATCTTCAGCATTCTTCTTCCAATATACTGCATGTCCGTCCTCTGCACATGTCCAAACTTTTCTCAACCTAGCCTCCCTCACTTTGTCTCCAAAACATCCTACATGCGCCGTCAATCTAATAAACTCATTTCTGATCCTGTCCATCCTCGTCACCCAATGAAAATCTCAACTTTGCCACCTCCAACTTCGCCTCCTCCCGTCTTTTTGACAAGACAAAAAGATTTAGATTGTATACTTCTTAAGAACTATACACATTCTGACATTAATTAATTAATTCATTTATTCAACTTTTTGCCCTCTTATTCTCTAATTCGGGGTCCGGGGGTCTGCTGGTGCTTATCCAAGCTTACATAGGGCGAGAGACAGGGGTACACCCTCCAGTCCATCTCAGCCAACCCAATCATCAATTTATAATATTTTTCCTCACTTCCTACTCATTACAGATAAGCCGCGACATCGGTTAACATTCCATCAATGAAAATGGACTCTGACTCATGACTATTACCAAACACTAAAAGTTTTAAATTCTCAAAAGACATTTTCTGTGGTGTCAGACAGTTAAAACTAAAGTGTGATGCACATTCCTTTACACCTTTCTGAATCCAGCACATCACACACACACACACACACACACACGCGCGCGTGTGTGTGTATGTGTAATAGAATGACAGTGACAGATGCAAAGGTGTGAGGTCAGGAAATGCACCTTTGGTAGCAATGTTAATTTGTTTTGACACTCATGACCAGAATTTGTTTTTAAAATGTCACACATGTATTTAAAGTGTTGATTTTATTTGCCAAAATGTTGGTCAAAAGATGAATCTCAGGATGCCCCTGACATGTGATGGGTTGCTTTCTTTAACAGTAGCAGGTTGGAGGTAAGACGGTGTCCTCTTATCTTTTCCATGGTGTCAGTCAGGGATCCTGAAACAGTTCTCGGACCCCTTGCACCTTGCTTTACTTTGCTGGTCTCCCACAGTTTTTGACTGGAATCTTGCTTGGTGATTGGCCGCAGATGGAAATCAGTCCATACTGTCCTACCCAAATGCAATGCTGCTTTGTTTTTCTTAACCACAGGGTGCTGGAGCATGTCTATTCAAAACGTCTATTCAGATGTATCCCAAGAACCCAATGTTTGGCAATGATTGTGCATATTTATCATGCCAATAAATTCTTGGGTTTCTGAATGTTGAGAGAGACAGATACCATGTAAAATAGGTGGTACTTCTAGGTGGTACTTTTGGATGATGACCCCACTTTAAGTCAAGATGATACCTTTTAATTTAATTTTAATTTCAAAATTGTCTGAATGGTTATTATATAATTAGAACCTTATTTGTTAAAAAAAAGAATAATAAATACTCGTTGAGCAGCAAATAAAGCCTTAACAAATTAATGTTTAATTGGTCATTTTTTTTCTACAACTGGGTTCAAGCCCCACCACTGGAAACCTAGGCTCAAGTCTGCCACTGTTGGGTGCTTGAGCAAGACCGTTAACCCTTCCTGCTCCAGGAGCGCTGCACAATAGCTGTCCCTGCGCTCTGACCCCCAACTTACTAAGATGGGATATACGAAGAAAAAATATGTCACTATACGTGATATAGATATGTGATATATTATATATATATATATATACACAGTACAACATTA
>JAOTRA010000026.1:1213392-1225577 GCA_026260255.1 Pseudolaguvia tuberculata | reverse complement strand
GTACATGTGGCGGTCGTTGTTAACCCGGGCCGCGACCGATCCGGTATGAGTTTCTTATTTGTGATCCGCATATTTGAATTGTCGCAGTTTTACGCTGGACGCCATTCCTAACGCAACTTTCACCACTAAACTGGGCTTGGGACCGGCACTAAGAATGCACTGGCTTGTGCAACCCAAATGGCTGGGTTATTTTGATTCGTTAATTAATCATAATAAACCCCATATTAAATTTAACTTTACTAATGTATGTTTTATAAAATGTATTCTTCAACAGTATGACGTTATTATTTTTAATATACTAGAGCTATCTGTAATGATACGTCATTATCGGCTATTTACGGACCTTCATTATTAATATATATATTTATTTGTTTGCCCCTATATTACCAGTAGCCACAGTTTATAAGGGAAAAAATACTATCACAACATTCTACCTAGTTTCATTGTTGGATCTATGGACCGACCTATTCATTTATAATCTGTATGACAACTTTACTGTAAAAATTCTTGTTGTAAACCTTAAATAATCTGTTATATATTTCAGTTTGTACTATTTACTCTAAACTAGCTCTAAACTATTTCCACATACATTGTAAATTCTATCATTATTCAATAAATAAGAGAATTAAAATTTTAATGGTTTAGTGGTATATGCGTTTCATTCATTCATTCAATTTGCTAGCATATTGTTATGAATTAGCAGTAGGCATTGAAGAATCCATGATGCATAAGAACAGGCTTTTATTTGGGAAGGGTAAACGGGAAGGCAAACAATCCAAAAGGGTAATTCCAAAAGAGTAATCAGTATTCCAGTCAAGGTCAGTAAACATGTATCCAAAAATATCTAGAGTAACAACGCTTAGTAAGGCCTAGGGCAACAATACTTCGCAATGCATGTTTGGAGGCCACCTGCTTATATAGGCGGCCCACGCCCAAAATGGCCGCCAACAGCATGGAACTCTAGAATTCGGGTGAGGGCGCCCTCTGCAGGCGGTCCTGCAAAAGCGCAGTTTTTTTCCCTGTTATTAAACAATATTAAATATTGTATAAAAACATAAAAGAAAGAGTGTAAACATTAAATAAGGTTTTAAACAGGGTACTTACGTTGGATATGAGATGAGTTAAGTTAACAAAGATGCTGGCGTAGGTGGAAGGTAAAGAAGATAAACAGAGAATATAATCACAGTGTTTACTCTACGAGCTGAACACATGCTCACTACACCATCTAGCAGCGGCGCTTTGTGCTTATATCTCAACTTTTTGATTGTATAATAGAGCAAAAAATCTACCGCCTGATGACTCATATCTCTGAATAAGACACGGAGGGTCAGAGCATATAATGGGTTGTAGATTGCTGTTCCTCCATTACAATGACCCCAAAAACATAGCCAAAGCAACAAAGGAATGGCTGAAGCACTTCAAGAAAGACTTTAAGTTCTCCAGACCTTAATCCAATAGAAATTCTGTGAAGGGATCTGAAAGTTAGTGCTGTCAAATGTCAGCCTGGATTCCTTAATAAATCTGAGAGAACAATTTATAACCTTTTTTTAAATAATTGTTTTCTTTGTTTCTAAGCCTCCCTATTTATTTAGAAAAGAGGAAGTGACCTCTTAGGAACTCCAGTTACAGTTACGGCATTTGGCAGACACTCTTATCCAGAGCGACTTACACTTTTTTTACAACAGAGCAGATGTGGGTTAAGGGCCCTGCTCAAGGGCCCACAGTGGTTGCTTAGTGGAGGTGGGAATCGAACCCTGGTTTTTCTAGTATTAGTCCAACACAACCACTAGGCTACCACTTCCCATGGAACTGGTCTTCTCATTTTCTTTTAACAACCTCCATATTTCCTCAATCAGACAAAACCATGCATCCAATTCTATGAAAACAGTCACCGTTCATTGTCAACATGCTTGCCGATATTCTTCTGTCGTGATTCTTCCCTGACGATGGTAGTGTAAAACTCGACGAAGTATAGTGACTGTAGCCACCACAGCTCGTTGTTCGGTCACACCTCACAAACCCTCACCTTCTCTGCACGACCTTTGCGTAAATCTGGCAAATCCAATCTGCATGCAAATGGCAGTCACACTTTTTTATGGTTACCGCTCCATCCGGCTGCCCTGGATGTGTTGAGGTTACATTTTTTTGCACAAGAGAGAAAATACTGTTCCTTGCATTTGTTAATGACAGGTGATTTTATAAAGGACCAGTACGCTATATTAACAGTCTGTTATTCTCCTATAGGCTTTCGTTTGTCAACCCTGGGATGTAAACTGCAGAATGAACCTTTTGAACAGGTAAACTTTTCTTTCCATCACCAATTCAGTCTTTTATCAGACAAAAACCCCAGACGTCCCTTCATAGACAGATGTATTGTAAAAGACATGAGATGGAGGTTGAGGTTACAAAAGCAAAAGGCAGACTGAATCAAGAGGCAGATCTCTAGAACAACATGGAAAGATTTGCTGAAATAGCGTTATTTTTATGAAGGACCACCATGATCCTGACAGATATGAGAACTTTTTTACAGTCTTCAATACAAGTGATATTAACCCAAACCGTTTCAATTTTTCCCTTTATGAAAATAATATCTTCTCATTCATACTCTTCTCTGTACAGATACATTATATCGCCGGCATCCTCCCCTTAGGAAATGGATATTACCTGACAAAAATAAATGCCAAATCTATAAAAGATGCACTTTTAACCAGAAATAGGTTTTATTCATCTGGACAAAGCCCCCATTGAAGCGTCTTATAAAAAGAATTAAATCAATTTATCATTTGCATATTGACGTGCATATAGAATTCTATACACTAAATATGTTGGGTTATTCACTGTACCCAATAACTGGGTTAATAAGAATAATAATTTTTATTCATGTATCGCCTTTCCAGAACCTGCAATCCCTTAAAAATACAATTACATATAAACATTAATACTAGAAGAACATATTAAGAACATACCCGGAGCTGAGAGTAATATACAAGGTTGAAGTAAATAATCATCCATAAATGGGTAATACTCAATGACACTGTGTTTTTTGCTCAGGGAACCAGGCATGGTGGCTTATTAATGTTGGAATCCGAACCCTGGTCTTCTAGGTATCAATCCAACACTACCACTGAGCCCCCACTTTCCCTGTTTATGGGTTTTATGAATGAGAGAAGGTAGGATGCTTTAGGAATGTTTTGGGGAAGAGCATTTCACAATCTTGGGGCAACAACACTGAGTCATACAGTCACAGTAACTAGATAGAACTTACCAGAATGTCTTTAGCAGCGGACAGAACAATGAGGAGAATTAATTACGATTCATTCACGATTCACGCTTTTGGTTCATTTTATATCTGTGACTATCTTGTTTCATAGCAGAACAAAATATTTAACATATGTTGTAAAGATGAACACTTGATCAATATAGTATGATATTCAATATAATTAGTACAGTGTATTTTTTTGGATGTGGTGAAGGAAGATATGCAGGAAGTTGGGATGAAAGAGGCAGATGTAGAGGACATGGTAGTGTGGAGAAGAGCGATCCGTTGTGGTGACCTGTAATGGAAGCAGCCGAAAGGAAAAGAAGTATGATGTTTTTTAAAATAGACCAAATGATAACTAAATTATTAATTTTATTATCCAATATAATGGGGAGGGGTAGTGGTTAGCACGGTTGCCTCACCACAAGAAGGTTCGATTCCCAGGCCGGGGATCTTTCTGTGTTGATGTTCTCCCAATGTTTGCGTGGGTGGGTTGGTAGGTGATTCTAAATTGTCCATAGGAGTGAATGTGTGTGTGTGTGGTTGTTCGTCTATGTGTGGCCCTGAGATGGACTGGTGACCTGTCCAATGTGTTCCCCCACCTTTTGCCCTATATCTGCTGGGATAGGCTCCAGCGGACCCCAGTGACCCAGAATTAGGAAATAAGCGGGTAAGAAGATGAATGAATGAAGGAATGTAATGGGTAAAATCTTTCTACCTAAAGAAATGGGTTAAAATAACCCAAAATTGGGTAAATGTTATATCGGCCCACCATTAGGTTTATCTATGGGGTCAATTTTAACTGTTCATTCATGTGTCTATAGCAAGCACTGAATAAAAATAACATCTGACACACTATCATGTCTTAAAAGTATTTTGATTGGATTCTGACGATTCTCAAACCGTTTGTTTATCTATTGATGGATTTAATAAAGAACTTTGATCGCAGGTTTGTTTAGCTGTTCAGATCCACAGTGCCGCTTTTTAATTGACACGCGCAGAATGCAATTGACTTTCAGTATCAAAGAACTTAAAATCATTACATGTGTGCTTAGTTTTCAAAGAGTTTTATATAAACCTCCCCCTCTTGACTTTCCATTAGAAATATTACAGAACTGCAATGGAAAGGAAAAAGCAGTGTTTGTGTGTATATTTTTAATTTTTGTAATAGAATATTGCGTCAAATTTAGCCACAAATAGGGCCATTTAGCTACTTCATGGGGCCACACACACACACACACACACACACACACACACATTTGCTTCTATGAGCAATTTAGAATCACTATTTAACCGAAAGTATGTGTTTGAACTGTGGGAGGAATCACAGGAAGAACATGCAAATTCCACACAAAAAGGCTCGAACCTAAAACCCTCTTGCAGTAAGGCAACAGTGCTAACCACTAAGCCACCATGCTGCCCGATGAATAACCAAAATGCTGAAAATAAATAGTAAATTATTAGCATTTTTATGCTAAAATAATTATACTTGATAAAATAATTTAATTGTGTTTCTTTTCTCACAGTATGAATTATATTCATTTATACATTATATTATATTCTGAATCAACCTAATTACAGGCAGAAGTAACCAAATTAATGCTTAATTTATTAGTCACAAGTTGTCATATGCTAATATTAGCTAAATTAACGGATAAAGAGGCTAAGCATCAACTCGCAAGCATTTCACAGAACAGCAATTACAGGTTACTATAAAAAAAAACTTTCATCTATCATTAATAATTACTTGTATGAATAAATCTAAGGATTTTAATTGTTGATTTATTTATCAAGAGATTTTGAAATGCTTTTTATTAAAATGTAATGATAAAGTAAAATCATTTCCTGGAAGCTGCCAATTATTGTGTAGTATTTAGTATTTACTTTCCCTACTAACAAGATATAAGTAAAACTTTCAAGCTCTGTTCAATTTTTCGAAATTCATGATACCAATAATTCTTGCAGTTTATGATCCTGATGACATCAGGATCAGGAGACATCCTAACCTTTGACCTGTGTATATAACTGACTTCTCAGTGTTTATTGCTCATAGAGATGTTTTACTGTTATGTCTTTTAAAGGTAATCATGAGAGGGAGAGAGAGATTTGAGATTTGTTTGGTTTATGCAACAGGACAAACCTACGAGATAAGTGTGTGTGTGTGGGTGTGTGCAAAGTGTAACAGAGATTCAGGCTAAGCTTTAACAATGTATTTTATAATTCATTCATTCATCTTCTTATCCGCTTATTCTCTAATTCAAATTCTTGGGGGTCCGCTGGCACCTATCCCAGCGCACATAGAGGCAAGAAGCAGTGGTACACCTGGACAGGTCGACAGTCCATCACAGAGCACACATGCAGTAGATGAAAAACCACACACACACATTCACTCCTATGGACAATTTAGAATCACCATTCAACTTAATGTACATGTTTTGGACTGAGGGAGGAAACTGGAGTACCCAGAGGTAAAATGGAGGGGGAACATTCAAACACTGCACAGAAAGAATCGGGAATCGCACTTTATTGTGAGGCGACATTTAATAGTGAGGGGGTGCAGAGGTATATATACAGGTGAACACGGAACAAATAAACAAAACACGAAGACCGAACATATAACACGAACATACACACACATTCCAAGTCCCAAAGTTCAAAAATATCCAAAGTCCCGAAATAACACACTCACTTGAATAACGCCGTACATCAACATTCACCCACACCTGCGCTCACCGGCGCGTCATCTTAATAATTGAGTCATCGCCCTGGAAACCTAGTCTCCAGGACGACGACGCCAAACATGTTTGTAATGTTTTGATGGCCAATGCAGCGTGGGGGGGCGGAGCCTTGTCTGTTGACGATGCGCTAGGGGCGGAGCCCAGTTCGCCGCATTACACACTCCGACTCACTCTCTCATTATCTCCCTACATTTCATCCCGTTTGCTTTGTCCTGTCAATAAAAGCAAGCTCTGGCCAATAAGAATAATGAGAAAACAAGAATAAGGGTGGTGCGGTGGTGTAGTAGTTAGCATGGTTGCCTCACAACAAAATGGTCTAGGGTTCGATTCCCGGGTGAGGGATATTTCTGTGCAGACTTTGCATGTTCTCCCTGCACTTGTTTCCTCCCACATTCCAAAAACAGTCAACTAGTTTTCTTCCAGTTTTAATAACAAATACTTCTCTAATTCTGGACTGCACCGATTACCTTGACTCGTTTATTCTCCCCATCCGCTGCATGCAGTTAATATTAGTCATAATTCAGCAGCCAAGGCTCATTAATCAGCTCTATCGTACTCCTCCCGTAGCTTTCAGCATCACAATCGACTCTATTCATCATAAGCATCCAAACGGATTCCTTTTACTCCACCCGTTCCTGTGACAATCACAAGTATGGCATGTCTGCAGGAAATAATGGCACCTGGGTTGGAAGCATAGCGAGTTTCAGTAGCAAGTGAAGTGAATAAATGCAGTAATAATGATGACGAGAAAGAAACCGGACAGATGTGGTAAAGTAAGCAGCAGCTTAGTTTGTTTGCGGTCAGATGTAAAAGAGGACGTTTGTGTCTGTTTTGAATAATCGAGAGCATCTTGTAATACAAAGTCGTAGCGACTCGGCCGGCCCTTCGTTGATTGTGTAATATTGTGGCTCATCTTTCATCTCCTCAGAAGGCCATGACTCGTTAATTCTCCCCGCGTTCTCTGATTATTAAAATGCTAATCGCTCCAACAATCAAGGCCTGTGTGCGACACAAAAGAAAGCCTCCAGAAGCCGAAACGCTTGTTTACCATCACGTCACTCAAGGTTGCTCACAGAGGTTTTAATATGCTTGGTGAAAAAGACAATGGGTGCTGTGATTGCCCTCGAGCTTGTCTTCTATTAAATCTGTGTCCTACATAGGAAGCAATTATTAAAAGCAAAATGAAACAGGACACTTGTCCCTATGTCGTAATTCAACAAATCGCTTTCCAAATCTCATCACTTCTCAGGTGTTCTTAACGCAGATCATTGTAAATAGCCTGCGGTATGGTTGACAATTTTTTTTATCTGCAGATATAAACTTACAAACCATAAACTCTAAACTGCTGATGAGCTATAAACACACCATGTATGAACAGAGCTGCACGTCATTCGCACAAACCTCATGGAGACGTCCTTTCATCGCTCCTCTTGTCTTCTTTTCTTCTTTTCTTTTTTCTGGAGATTAAGCTAATTTCATGGTCTGTAGATTTCGGTAGAGATGCGTGACGGAACTTGTGCTCTGATTTTATGTGGGAATTATAGTGACACAATAAAAAAGACCCGGTCATCTGAGACAAGCGCTTCCTTTTTAACACATTGGTGACTTTCCTTGCACCCCCATTTTAAACCTACATATTAGAGAATCCTCACACAGACATCCGGCGGGTTTACATGGATTAGCATGGAGAGAAATTGAGAGCATTGGCTCTTGAAATTAGTTCTTGTTAGACCGGAAGTCATGGTTTTAAACAAAGAAAAGGATCAGATGGCTATACATTGTTGAGGTAGACAGATGACCAATCAGTGACTAGCTTATATAATGATGAAGAGCGCTTTTAATTTAATGCTTAAGCTATAATGGCTATAATAACAACCATCATCATCAACATTTATTATTTCAAAACATTGAGATAAACACACACAATATATTTTAGAGAAATAATTGCTTAATAGAAAAATAAACATTCAGGTGATAGATGAACAATCCCTGCCAGACCACCAGAGGGCAAGTTTATCGATGTATATGAAAGCAAGTACATAAGCGCAGGCTTCTTTGCAGTCTTTATACATTACATTTTCCTGGCAAATGTAGTCCAGTGTTTGTTTTCTCCGAATTAGTGTTCCCCTCCAAGCATGTGTATTCGCTACTTGCCTCCTAATTATAACAACTGTAAAATGAAAAATAAATCAAATCTCAAAGTTTTTTACTCCACAAATGAAGCTAGAATAGCCTAAATGGTGTGTTTGACTGGATGATGCTGAATTGGTAGACTGATAGCAGACACTTGAAAGCGTTAGAAAGCATGGCGAGCACTGTCATCAGTTATATATCAGTTGTCATCAGAAAGACATTAACAGTGCAAATTGTCGATATCAGAGCAATCTTTTAAAAGCCTTCTGCAACCTCACACCCTTTCAGGTCTCTCTCTCTACACACAGACATGTAATCACAGCACTTTTATAGAGATAAGGCATTCCAGCTAAGATGTTAATAGTCCTTGCACGTCTCTGTTTGCCAGGAAAAAAGTATCAAAGGTGAGTGTTTGGGAGACACTTCTGAGAGAGAGAGAGAGAGAGAGAGAGAGAGAGAGAGAGAGAGAGAGAGAGAGATTTTTCATGTTATAAATATATAATCATAGACACATGATTTATACACAGTACAACATAGTGAAATTATTAGCTTTTATCCTAGCTTGTAAGGTTGGGTTCGGCTATGCTACAGTGCCCATGGAGTAGGAAAGGTTAAGGGTTTTTCTCAAGGACGCAACAGTGGCAGACTTGGTGCCAGCAGGTTATATAATAGGAGAATATTAGTGTTTTGAATCTCAGAAAAGTTCCAGAAGTTTCCCAAGGAGACTCCCTTCACAAGTGGACACCCACTACTGTATATACTGTGTGAAGTAAAAGAAAATTAAAGGGCTGCCTTTGATAAACAGTGTTGTTGTCTCTTCCTTTGGCCACCTATATATAAAAATCTGATAATGAGTCCATTAAGCCAAAAATTATTTTTTTTTCTGTACAACAAATAGGAAATACTGTAGTCTTCTATCCACCTGCTCAGACTTTATCAATCAAATCTTAACAGTTTTATGTGACACAATAACACATATCTAGTCCACTATGCCATAACGTATCTTTGACTCACTCAGATTTTCCATATTCCATATTGTAAATATGTACAATGTCCATGGAGAGTAGGGAGCAGGTTGAGAAGAATCTAGAGAGGTGGAGGTACTCGCTGGAGAGAAAGGGAATGAAAGTCAGTAGGAGTAAGAGTACATGTGTGTGAATGAGAGGGAAGGCAATGGAGTGGTGAAGTTGCAGAAAGAAGTGGTAGTGTAGGTTTAGGTACCTTGGGTCAACAGTGCAACGTAATGATGAAGAGTGTGTTAGAGAAGTGAAGAAAAGAGTGCAGGCAGGGTGGAGTGGGTGGAGAAAAGTGGCAGGAGTGATTTGTGATCGCCAAGTTTCTGCAAGAGTGAAAGGGAAAGTTTAGTGCCGTTGTCAAAAGACAAGAGGCGGATCTGGAGGTAGCAGAGTTGAAGATAGTGAGATTTTCCTTGAGGAGTAACGAGGATGGACAGGATTAGAAATTAGTTCATTAGTTGGATGGCTCATGTTTTGGAGACAAGGTGAGGGAAGCTAGGATGAGATGATTTGAACATGTGCAGAGGAAGGACATGCAGTATATTGGTAGAAGAATGCTGAGGATGGAGGTGCCGGGCAGGAGGAAATGAAGACCAACAAGGAGGTTTATGGATTTTGTGAGGGAAGACATGTACATGTAGAGTGTAGTGTGTAGAAGAGAGATTTAGACTGTTTTCGTATCTTGTAGCATTACATTATTCCTTCATTGGAACACAGCATGACAATGACTCTGAGCACAAAACCCCTGAACTTCATTATCACATGCTGTGTTATTATTAGAGTGAAAAAACATGATTAGTGTCTTCAAATTGGAACTAATCTTGAAGATGAAAATCAAATCATGTGTGATTGTTATGTTTAGGTGACTTTTGGCAATATAATGTCTGTATGTGTGTGTATTAATATATAATATTAATCCATGCTTTCACCAAGTTTTGTGGGTTGTTACACGTTGATTTGGGTATTCTTGTACTAGTATTGAGCTGCTCAATGATGACTCGAAGCACGTCACTATAGACAAGAGCTAACTTGTTATATAGCTAACTGCTGTAAATGTAAATATGTGTTTGACTAGACTAGACTAGAAAAATGCTTGAAGACCAAGATCCAAAGGGATAGCCAAATTGTGTGTGAACAAGGCATATGAGTATGATTGTGACTAATACTGACTTCCTAATTGTACTCGAGGGTCTTTGAGGAAATTCTGAAGGCTGGTCTGTCTGTCTGTTTAAACAAGCATCCCACCAGCACCAAGCAATATCTCTTCCACTAAAAAAGAATTGATAGATATAAAAGAGACTCCATAAAAAGCATCCCAAAGAAGCAGCATCTGGCTAATGTCGATCGAAAGTCTGACCGGCAGCCATCACACACACTCCAGAGGAGGCGCACAAAAGCGCTTTATTTCCACATGGTCATAACAAGGGTACGGAGCTTAGTTATAGACGAGGCGCTATTAATTAATGTCGGTAAACAATGACAGTTTTTGGAGATGATTGCACGCAATCTGCTTCCACTGCTTGGCATCCACTATTCTTGCAAGCGATTAAGAACCGCAACCAGGACAGATGTTCAAGATGAGTTCATCGGCATGTTTAATTAATTGCACTTGAGATAATTATTCAATCATTGCTTTGATTACTTTTAGCCGCTTTCCAGATTACGCACTAAACGGCTGCTTGCTGTCAGTAGGACGGAAAATGAGATTCAGTATTTGCAGTCGGATATTAAAAATGATACATGAGCGTAGTGACTGCTAATCAGGGTTAGCCTTACTTGATTTCAGAGTGCAAGTCTCTGATTGGGGAGACTCTTTTTTTTTCTATCAGTAATCATTCATTCATTCATTTATCTTCTTACCGGCTGATTCCCCAATTTGGGGTCATGGGGGTCTGCTTCTCCTATCCCAGCACACATAGGGCGAGAGGCGGGGGTACACCCTAGACCTGTTGCTAGTCCATCTCAGGGCATTACATAGACAAACAACCATTCACACACACATTCACTCCTATGGACAATTTAGAATCACCAATCCACCTAATCCGCATGTTTCTGGACTGTAGGAGGAAACCGGAATACCCGGAGGAAACCCACACAAGCGCAGGGAGAACATGCAAACTCCGCACAGAAAGATCCCCGGCCCGGAAATCGAACCTGAGACTTTCTTGTTGTGAGACAATCGTGCTAATCATTACGCCACCGCGCCGCCGCTGTCAGTAAACCAGCTGTGAAATATTCTTGTTGTTAGTAATTGAAAGATATAGCACAGTAGTTTATAAGCTACAGGGCTCAGAGTGAATATTTGCACCATCATGATTTTTTCATACAGTAACAAATGTTATGCAATCTCCGGAAACCCCATCAATCCCATTCTTTGATTAAAAAGGTCATGGTTATCTGAAACCTGCTATGATTTTCAGAAACAGATTTTTTTTTTAAAAAGGATGCAATGAAAATATAACTGCCCAACAGTCAATTATCACAAGAAAATAATGTCTTTGCTGTATTAAATGCTTATTCTAGTCACCATATATGCTGCAAATTATACAGAATCATCCAATGGAACATCTGCCCATTAATTGTCTATCAGTTTATTATGACAATGTCATAATAATGTCAACTACATTAAACACCAGCCTGCCACAACAAATCATTCTTGTTCTACATTGTACAATTTACATTTAACATTTTTTTGAATTGGTGGCACGGTGGTAGTGGTTAGCACAGCCCTTGGTTCGATTCCCAGGCCTGTGCTTGCGTGGTTTTTTGCAGGGTACTCCAGTTTCCTTGCACAGTCCAAAAACATGTACATTAGGTTGATTGTTGATTCCAAATTTACCACAAGAGTGTGTGTGCGGTTGTTTGTCTGTGTGACCCTGCGATAGACTAGCGACCTATTCATGATGTACGCCTGCCTCTCGCCCGAATGAAAGAATAAATTTAATTAATTAATTAGTCTTCGGGCGCGGTGGCGTAGTGGATAGCACAGGCGCCTCACAACAAGAAGGTCCCAGGTTCGAATCCCAGCCGGGATCTTTC
>JAOTRA010000026.1:1104544-1121755 GCA_026260255.1 Pseudolaguvia tuberculata | reverse complement strand
GCAACCCTCCCCATTTATCCGGGTTTGGGACCGGCACTAAGAATGCACTGGCTTGTGCAACCCTAATGGCTGGGTTATTTGGATTAAAATAATAATAATAATAATTATGCCAGGATTCACTCTGAAATTCTAACACTAGAAAGTAGAAAAAAATATTCGTTTGATTATTCATTTACTTATTTACGTTCATTTATAAAGTGACTGTATTAAAGACCATTTGTAAATGTGCCAATCAATTAAATGACTAGATCCCCAATGCATGTAGCTACTACTAATAATAATGCGTGATAATGCATAATACATAATACAGTGATACCTTTGAGGCTTGAGATATAGATAAAAGCTGATAAACTAAGAGATAAATTCAGGACTATAATAATTATTCGGATTAAAATAATAATAATCTATCTAGATCTAGTCATTTAATTGGTTGACACATTTACAAATGGTTTTTAATACAGTCACTTTATAAATGAACGTAAATAAGTAAATGAATAATCAAACGAATATTTTTTTCTACTTTCTAGTGTTAGAATTTCAGAGTGAATCCTGGCGTAATAGTCTCGTAGTGCTGTCTCTGGAGTACACATATTGAAAAAAGTTTCAATTAAAGTGCTGCATTCTGGAAGAAAAAAAAAAGTTTGAGTGATTACTGGAAGATAAAGAAAAGAAAGCAGAAAAAACTGATATTATTAAGAAGCGAGTTTTTTGATGCATCACCAGAAGAGTGAAACATTATTCAGTGAATGAGCAATGGTAGCGATTGTGCCTTTACTGTCTTTTACAAAACACAGCAGCAATGCCATTAAAGACACAAAATTGACACAAACACATTTATCATGCGCCCAACATCTGGATATTGCGCTCACATGTCTCATGTGTAGTGTATGGATGCTGACAATCGCCTCTGTTTTCCGACAGAACGGATCTGAAATGAAGCAATATCTATGTAAGCATTCAGCAATATCCTCCTGCGGCTCCTTCTGTATGAAAGAATGTGGCTATGAATTAAAGCTGACACCGAATGACTAGAATATGATAGCGGTGTAGCAAGTCTGGAGTGTGCACCATCTTCGTAAATTACCAACCACTGGAATGCCCCGAACCGGTACTTAATCCTGTTTTATTGGAATGAAAATGGAGAACAGAGTACTAATTACCTCATATCTAGCCAGTAGGCAATGAACTAGCTGCACATACATAATTAGACAAAACTAATATTAATTTTGCCCTGAGATATGACATGAGACAGCAGAAATGAGGTCGAGTTGAGAACCTTCTTGCTCTTCATCCTGCTGTTTATCCATTGTCCATTATTCATCTTCTTACCCACTTATTCCCTAATTCGGGGTCTGCTGGCGCCTATCCCAGCAAACATAGGGCGAGAGGCGGGCGGGTACACCCTGGACAGGTCGCCAGTCCATCTCAGGGCAACACATAGACAAACAATCATTCACACACACATTCACTCCTATGGACAATATAGAATCACCAATCGACCTAATCTGCATGTTTTTGGACTGTGAGAGGAAACCGGAGCACCCGGAGGAAATCCACCCAAGCGTGGGGAGAATATGCAAACTCCGCACAGAAACATCGTACCCGGGACCTTCTTGTTGTGAGGCGACCGTGCTAACCACTACGCCACCGCACCGCCCTCCATTGTCCATTATGGTTTTGGACATTAGGGTTCAGTGACCAGACAAAAACAATACCTTCAGTAAAAAATTGAGGTTTAGTAAACTAAAAACACCTGTTAATAGTTTTAAAATATCTGACATTTGGTAGATGACCTTAGTGTCTAGAGCACAGGTATAAAACTTGGCACAACACACCTACCTCTAAGCTTCAAGTACATATTGATTATCTGGTTCAGGTGTGTTTGATTAGGGTTAAAGATAAACTCTGCAGGACACCGGCCCACCAGGAATTGAGTTTGAAACTCCTGGTCTAGAGCGATTGATGCCACCAACTAAGAAGTTAAGGGTTAAAGGCCATGCTCAGCAGCCCAGCACAGGCAGCCTGATGATATTAATAATGAGAGGCACAATTTAAAGATTGGCAGTCCGACCTCTCTAACTACTAAGTTAACCCTGTGGACAGGGGACAGCATAGGCGCTTGGACCGCTCTGCAGACAGACAACCTCGTAAGCAGTTTTTGCTAACGCAGCGCCTTTCTAGTGCACCAGGCCTGATAGCGTAGTGAGTTTTGAGTGGGCATGATCATGTTATATTAGTTCATCTGTTGTCAGTTTGCTGGATAATTTTTGGTGGATCCAAGCCAATGCATATTAGAGGTATTTTATGTGGTGTTTTTCTTCGAGGTGGAAGCTCAGAGAGATTAGTGAACTGGTTAGTGGTAATTTTCAGCACGAACAACCATTTACTTCTGGGTCCTTGTTATTTGTTCTGACTGCCATGTTATTGATTTGGAGATTCTCTGACCCAATCATTTAACCATCAAATGTACCATGGTAAAGTCCCTTAAACTTACCCTATTTTTCTTCCACCTCAACTTTAAGATGTGCTTGTTGACCATACTTGTCACCTCATTCCCTAATTTGCTGCTGTAATGACATAATCAGCGTCATTGCCTGTAATTGTTGTGGAGTTTAATTTTTTGATGTTATTGTTGCTGCTGTTTGTTAACGGAGTCATGGGTAAGAAGAAGTAGTTCACTATAACACGCTAATAATCCTACTAAAGCATCATAACAATCCCTATCTGGTCTGTGTCCAGAGTAAAACTGAAGAGGCTTGTTTCTTCTGTGGGAAGAAGGTCATGTCTTATTCATAAATGCTCCCACTTGGCCGAATCTCTTGGCTCTGGATCGTTCCATTCAGAGTGGTGGAACGGCTTGGTAATGAGCATAAACAAGGTCAGTTCCTCAATGAATAATATGTAAAACCAAACAACAGCTCTTTTTTTCACTCCATCCCTAGTTTTCTCCCTCGCCGTCTGTCTCTCTCTTTCTCTATTTACTGTAGCTCTGATTAATGGAGCTTGGGTGGTGGCAGTAGCGTGAAATGATGTTCTCTGGCATAGATCGTATCCTCTTTTCTTCTCCGAGCCGTGCTTTTCTCAAGTAATTTCGGTGGGCAAATTGCTATTTCCGCCCCTTTGTTTTTCACTCTGTTCGATCTCTCGCCTTCTATTTCCTTTTGTTTTTCCTTTATTTGGGCTCTCTCCTCTGTGTCTGCATTTTCTGTGCCTCATCTTTGACCTTTCTTTGTTGCCTCCTCCGCCAGACTTTACAAGTCTTCTGAGACTAACCACTGATTGCTCAGCGGTCTCTTTTCTCCTATGGCTGGACCTTAGAGAACACAGCCAGGGCTTACAATGATGTTAATTCAACAGACTGTTACTGGTCGTCCTTTTTTATATCAGGTATAAAAATACAAAACCATCTGGGGTTTTGATCTTTTACTCTAAGCGCTGGGTTAGCATCGGGTTTTATTAGCATACACTTGAAAGTAGCACAAACCGCATGTACAGTGATCTACTCAGATTTCTGTGGCTTTGAAGTATGTATTTGAGTGGGTTTTATAAGAGTCTTTGTTCAGGAATGACTCTTAATCTGTCCAACGATTAGGCTGGGGGTTAAATAACACAAGCCACTAATACAGAAAAGGCTCATGAGAAAATTCTATGCAAGCAACTCCATATAAGAGAGTCAGCCAGAGAGAAGGACCCTACAGGTAATAAAGTCCGCTGATGCAGTTGCATCATTACCAAGAGACGCAATGTAGGCTTGGGAGAGAAAATGCGCCACCGGGTTATTAGTATGCGGCCAGGATAGGAGATGATGAGGAACGCCATTAGTGATGAACTAGCAGACTCACGGAATTCATTTGCATTAAGTGCTTTGATGGAAGTATAATGAAGTTCACTCTGAATCTACTTGCACGTCTTTTGAAAGAGAACAGAACGACTCCGGCTTCTTCCGACTGAATCCACCATCTTTACTGCATTTTGGTAGGACTGAATAGCCATATCTGTAACACATGTTCTGAGATTTTAGATAAGTTTCTGTGTTAAATCCGCTGGCAGACACTATCCCGAACAGCAGCTGCAGTTAATGCCATGATTAAAAGAGATTAGCGTCGTTCTGTCGTAGCACCAGTCCTTTGAACCTTAAAAATATGCCCCCCTTCTCTCTTTAAAGTAGCAGAAGTTGCAAATGATACTCAAACTATATATTTGCAATTAGAAGCTTTCTGTCATTCAATAGATGTTGTAAATTTTCCCCTAGTTCAGTCTTCCCACGCTTTGGGGAAAATTGAGTAACCTGAGACTGTGTCAAAGTCAGGAGAGCATCTGGCTTTCCGTTCATCATCTTTGGCTAGTGATGACTTTATTTTACACTCTACTGGAACTTCCAGAGCAGCTGAATAAAGCTTGTCCTGCTGGGACACGACCCATTCAGGAAACGTTCATCTCTGAACCATGTGTACCTCAGTATCATGTAATCTAGATTCTTTTTTCTAAATAGGCATGCAGAATGCATATTTTCACATAGGGATGATAAAAATACTTTGATCTGAATATGGAGCCCCTATATATATATATATATAGTCTAAGAATTCCACAGGCAAAGGTTGGTTTTTGGTCTTGAGTTCAAGGTTCTCTATGGTAAGGGCCAGATGCCGGTAATAGATAACGATGTCCTAGGTTTAGAACAGTGCTAGAGCAAAGTGGTGGAACTGCATAAAGATTTCCAAACAGGTGATAAATTACAAGGTGTCAGCAAAAGTAAGTACAGACCCTTATGGTATACCAGTCATCACTCGTGAATTGGAATTTTCTCTCCATCTATACGATAATTATACACACACACACACACACACACACACACACACACACACACACACACACACACACACACACACACTACTTCAGTAAATTCAAGTCATATTTCTTCATTGCTGAAAAGAAAACAAAAGCACTGCTAAAATGTTCAAATTCATGCCTGAATAGCCTTCCTGCTGCATGTTCCCTAAATTGAGGTTCAGTCTCCTGCCTGAAAACATTTGTAAACGTCTACAAGAAATATCCTGAGCTCACAGAGCACCCAGCACCGAAGGTTTATCCTTCGGCTTTACAGACGCCAGGACTTACAGAATTTGCCAGAAAAAGCACTGTTTTGTCTCCAAACAGTGCTCATTTATGGACTTATCTACTTAACCAGGTGAGCTCTGCCTTCATGGAGCTGCAAAGTATAAAGCATCGAATCGGTAAAGTGTTCGAGTCAGCATGTACAGCTGTTGCGGCGGAAGCCTTTCTGATTCGAAAGGAAGTTCATTGGCATGCTGCTGCTTTTGTGTTAGATTTTAATTCACTGCTTGCTTCTTGAGCAATTTATTTATTTATTTGGCTCTATGAAAAGCACTGCTTTGTTCATTACTCACAGCCAGGCCTGCTTGCTACTCAGTAGCAACAGATAATTGCTGGTTATTTATTTCCATAATTAAAATGATCGAACCTCATCGGCTCTGACTTTATAGATCTCTGCCTAGACAAAATTCCCTCTGACTGTAATTAATAAAGGAAATTAATCATAGTGAGAGAGTACAGCATCGCATATGATTTAGCTAACGGTTAAGTGGATTCAACAACATCGCTGCGCTAAATATTACTATGCAGCCTGAGAAGAGAGGTTTTGTTCATTATCATAAGGAAACATCTGCGGCAATCTAATGATGGAGTCGGAAATCTCAGCCGAGTAATCAGGACCATTGTAACGTTGTGATTTTAGTTCTATGTTCGTGTCAAATTTATGCCTGAATTACCATATTTGGAATGTAATGTCTCATTAGATCCTTTAAACCTCTGGAATATTTATGAGGACAGACAGCACAGCATGTGTTTATAGCTCCTTACAGTATAGCTTAGATTTTTTACATTTATTAATGGACATGTTGCATTTTTATCTATTTCTATTTCTATTTAATGCTGTGAAACTTACATAAGTTCCTTATGGTAGGAGAGCTATACCTAGTGTTATTTTTCCTCAGTTTTCTCTCTCTTTCTGTCTCTCTCACTCTTACTGTCTAGTTCTGACAAGTGTCTTTGAACAGTGTCTTTCTTCGAAGTATGTTCTAAATTTTTACAGAGACCTTCGATGATCTTTTCTGCACTGATCTGTAGCTACCAAACTTTCTAAAGTGGGAGATTGTGATTGCACCTCGTAGGCGGCTTATTGTTATCAGAGTCTCGAATTCTCTCTTCTCTCGTCTCGGTCAGCATCACAGGCCAAAGGTGGGTGAAGTATCACACCTAACCTTGAAAAGAGTTCAGATGAGGGGAATAACATTCAGGTCGCACAACTCATTTTCCACTCCAAAACTCTGAATTGAGCTAATGATGCTCTTCAGCAGAAGAAGGTAGGTTATAATGAAACATTGTACTGAACAAAGTGCCGTAGATGAACAGGAAAACAAGTTGGATCAAAGGTAGGTTTTGTTCTAGGCTAGACATGCACTTAAACATAAATGCCTCAATTGGATTTATGAGAAAATAACTAAAGAAAGGTTTTGAATTCCTGACCTATCCATTGTTACGTCGCTGGTCTGGTTCGAGCACCTCGATGAAATACTTTGATGTTCCCTCAGTTCCTGCTATCCTGGATTTGTTTCTGTTCTTGGTTTACTGCTCTTTATCGATCAACGAAACATGCATCTGGTATCTCTTTCTCTCAAGGTTTTATCCAGAAGTAAGAATTTCCCCAACATTCCTGATCCATCCAATACCAAGAACCTTTCCAGCATTTTATAAAAGCCAGTCTTGACTTGTACACCAAAAAACACTACCTTTTCCACTCTTCTGATCTGCTTTCCTATTTAAAATAAACCGTCTCCAGTACATTTCCTCTCAGCAATTGGATATAGTGTATGATGTCATTCCCGCAGTCACTGCAGAATGTCAAACCAAGTCCAGCTCTTTTGGACAAACTTTGCTTTTCTTAATGACAATGCTAGAGATGATGTAATCCTTCCTCACAGCGCTGCACTGTATGAAGATATGCTCTGATACTACCATGAGGTCAGTATTGTTTTAGCTGACTCGGTTGATCATCCCCCTTAGTTCATTTTTAGCACATCTAGGGTTGAGCATTGCTGCCCTGTTATTCGAGGAGTAGTAGTGGTAGTGGTAGCTCAGTGGTTAAGGTTTACAGGTTTCAATTTACGGGTTTAGATAAAAGGTTAAATTCAGTATGTGTGTATATATTTGTTCACTGTAACTTTTTTACTTGCAAAAGATGGGTTAAGATTGAATTACTGTATTTATTTCATATCTACTTCTTTTCATGGGGAAAGAATTTAAGGAGAATAAGTGGTTTAGCAGGACATGACCTAACACACACAACACAAAGTTTTCTGAAATAATATTGTTGCTAGGGTGGCGTGGTGGTGTAGTGGATAGCACTGTCACCTCACAACAAGAAGGTCCCTGGTTCTTTCTGTGCGGAGTTTGCATGTTCTCCCCGCACTCGTGTGTGTTTCCGCCGGGGACTCTGGTTTCCTCCCACAGTTTAAACACATGCAGATAAGGTCGATTGGTGATTGTCAATAGGAGTGAATGTGTTTGTGAATGGTTGTTTGTCTATTTGTTGCCCTGAGATGGATTGGCGACCTGTCCAGGGTATACCTCCACCCCGAATTTGGGAATAAGTGGGTAAGAAGATGAATGAATGAATGAATGAATGAATGAATATTGTTGTGTGCTTCTTGTGTATTAGTTATGTTACACACTGTAAGATGTTACTCAATGTGAAAAAATACCGAAACAGGAAGCAGTCCTATGAAAACTCACACTCTCACTGCTGTGTGTTGAGATCAAGAGAAAGATTAGAAGATTATTAGAATTCTATGCAACTTTATCTCTCTCTCTCTCTCTCTCTCTCTCTCTCTCTCTCTCTCTCTCTCTCTCTCTCTCTTTCTCGCTTTCCTTTACATTTACTTGAATTCTTGTTTTATCACCGGGATAAAATACTTGATGTCATGTTCATCTATGTTCTGTAGCAACTCTTTTTGATCTCTCTCTGTAGTTATTTCTTTGCTAGAACTCCTGGGATGTACACAAACATATACACACACACAGGGTGTAAGACACACAGAGCAGATGTAAAAGGTGTAGCAATGAATTTCACACCACCCAGGAGACAAAAAGAGATAGAGAGAGAGAGAGAAAGAGAGAAAGACATACTGCAATAAGAATCAGTGATAAAAGGATAGTGAGACAGAAAAGACTGAAAGTAAAGCAAAAAAGGAAAGAGATAAATAGAGAGATAAGCAAGAAAACTTGTAGGAGCATCATCTTATCGGTTCGTTCCAAAACAACTCTGTCAGCATGATCATAAGGAGGGTTTGCCCACCTGATGCAATGCACTATTTCCCTGATAAATCTTTATAGGAGGTTAATAATATCTTTAGTTTTAGAAAAGCTTATGTGTCTAACTTCCTGAAAAGGAGGTGTGGTTTATGTTTTACAGTTTCAAAGAATGGGTGTGGCTTATGTACCATAAATTTAAAAAAGTAGGTGTGGCTTATGTTCCATAGTTTCAAGGAAAGGGGGTGTGGTTTACATGCCATAAGTTCAAAAAAGGAGGTGTGTCTTATGTTCTATAGTTTCAAAGAAAGGGGGTGTGGTTTAAGTGCCATAAGTTCAAAGAAGGAGGTGTGGCTTATGTTATATAGTTTCAAGGAAAGGGGGTGTGGTTTAAGTGCCATAAGTACAAAGAAGGAGGTGTGGCTTATATTCAATTATTTCAAAGAAAGTGGTATGGTTTATGTGCCATAAGTTTAAAGAATTCGGGGTCACGGGGGTCTGCTGCGCCCAGCACAAAAGCGGAGGTACACCCTGGACGGGTCGCCAGTCCATCTCAAGGCATCACATAGACAAACAACACATAGACAAACATTCACTCCTATGAACAATTTAGAATCACCAATCGACCTAATCTGCATGTTTTTGGACGGTGGGAGGAAACCGGAGTATCCGGAGGAAACACTCTACTATTAAACCGCGCCAACAAAATGTATATGCCACAAATTTATAAAATGATGTGTGGCTTATGTGCCATCATTTCAAAATAGTTGTGGTTTATGTGTCAAAAATTCAAAGAGGTGGTGTGGCTTATGTGCCATCGCTTCAAAGGTGTATCTCAGAATAGGGAGTAGGGGTGTATTAACCTTTGACCCATAAAAGAAGGCGTGTTTCTTGTATGTCATTGTGAATAATGTGTCTTACTCTCAGACAAATAGTGTAGCTTCTGTTTTCTTAAGGAAGCTGTGTGGTTTCTGTGCCTGGGTCACAGAGAATCAGGCATGGCTTTTGTGCCTCACTTAAAGAAAGATACCTCTCTTCTATGCATCAGTGTCAGAAGAGGCGTGGCGTTGTATATGTACCTGCCAAAACCATTTATTAGGTGTTACCTCCAGGAAACAGAAAGACAATGTTTGTTATTTTTTCCTACTTTATTATGAATAAGGTTGTAACAGTTCTGTCATTAATCCTGGTGTTAAGATAATGCAAACTCCTCAAGGGATTAAATTAGCATCATTTCAGCGATTCAGCCCAGCATCTGACCGCTATGCCATTCTGAGCACTTTGTCTACAGGTGTGCGGTCTGTGAAGGTGGATTTAAAGCAGCTGCAACACTGCAGTATCTCTGACATCAGAGACGCTTTAGTTTAAATAAACATACTGATTAATTACAAAACCTAAGGAAGACTTGGAGAGGACACAAGCTTACGATAGAAGATGTCATGAATCATTTCACACACACACACACACACACACAAATGTTTTTCTTTTTGGTGATTCATTTATTCCCTATCTCTCTCTCTCTCTCTCTCTCTCTCTCTCTCTTTCTCTCTTTATTACTATTATTATTTATTCTTTCTCTATCCTCCTCTCTCGTTTTCTATTTCTCTCTATAATTTCCTTCCATTTTTATCTTCTCTGCTTTTTCATTATATTCATAAATATTCAGCGTCTCAACCTTTTTTCACCCTCCTTCTCTCTATGGGTGAGAATAATTTGCGGCGAGTGTATATACACTCCGGAACCAAACCCGAACACTCCTTGTCAACTCTGATGCATTGAGATCATTAATGAAGGGACACAATTTCAGCACTCACTCTGCCTGAGCCTGAGGCTAGCAAAGGTGAGATGCAATTCAGCCTCTCGCTGGAAACACTCTGTCTTCACTGCATAGGCCAGGCAATTTGCACAAATTAATGCCACGTTCAGTCAGAATGAGCATCTTAGCTCTGAAACTCAGGGTTTTGAGTTACAGGAGATGTTAGAACTCCTTTCAGACAGGAAATGTAACAGATTTACATTTTACCAAAAAAAATTGTGTCTTTTTTTTAATGAAATAATGAAAGTGCTCTATTCTATCTACTTCAATCCCTTACAGCTGTTTCACCCAAGGTCAAAGGTCACCTAGTTTGGCCCTTTGGCATGCGAATTATCCCATCCTAAGGAGACACGTGAGCTGCCTATAATCCTCTGTAAAATTTCAGCTTGGCTGGATAGGCTGATGAGGCGTCAGTAAAGAATCCAGTTCCATCATCCCTGTCCCTCTAGCTTGTCCTGCCCTGCTCCTGTTGTTCAGTCAAGTCTGTGTGTCGTAGCCTGGGGACTGAAGTAAGGAAATATTAGCTTGAGCTATGCACAATCTCTCCAGCACCCTCTTTCTCTCTCTCTATGAAGGAATGTGTGTGTGTGTGGCTGTGGGTTGGTGTGATTTATGAGCGTCTTACACACAACTATCAGTTTAAATCCAATGACTCAGCTCAATAGACTTATTGGTAGAGTCAATCGATACGAGTTTACTCTTAAGCACATAATCGCCTCTGCTAACACGAACGATGAGCGGAAGGGTGAGTGGCTGGAGCAGTGCTTCTGCTTTAGACAGATTTACGTTATTGGGTATGTCAAGGGATTTTTGGCACTACAGAATAGCGCCATCTCGATCATGAAAAACCCCACACACAGCACAAAGCGCAGAGCTGGAGCATCACAGCAGCTGGCCATCTGTGCAGGCTGCAGTTGTTTATTGGACCTTATGTGCAAGACAGTGTGATTTGCTGAGTGTTTTTTTATTAGAAGCAATCAGTGTATATAATAGTGTATTTATGAATTCAAAGAACATTTGGCTTAGGTGCATTCTGCAAACAGTTTTATTTAAATGGATACAAATGTGTGTGTTTTGGGTATGAAAGGCCATGTCCCCTGAGCTTTGGTAGACATAGAGATGATCTAATCGCCTAGAACTAAGAGGAGGCCACACCACCTTCACAGGATCTGAAATACTAATAGCTCTTTCACCGGATCTGATCGGCTTAATGGCCCACTTTCTGGCTACACACTTTCTTTTTAACTGGGACTAAATGGTTCCTAGGTCATGCTTTCCTGAGACTGACAGGTGCATAGGCTACACCTCCTTTACTGGTACTGATTGGTACTAAGGCCACACCTCCTTCACGGATACTAATATGTACTTAGGCCACACTTTCTTCATTGGGACTGATAGATACTTAGGCCACACCTCCTTCACTGGGACTGATAGGTACTTAGGCCACACCTCCTTCACTGGAACTGATCAGTACGTAGGCCACACTTCCTTCACTGGGACTGATATACACATGCCACGTTCAGGTTTTAGTATGGCTAAAAACACAAAATTCAAACTAAGAGGTGAACGAATTGTTAACCCTCTTATCTCAGATCACGCAGTGCAGAACAAAATATATGAGAAGAAATAAACAGCCTAGATGGAGGGAATGAGAAAAAACATTAAGAACGGGAAAGGAACAAAAATCTCAGAGAGTAAATGACATCATAGTTTTGCCAGTGATGGTCTTTGCACATCAAAGTACAAATTATTATATGCATATTTTACATATTTGTATGTATGTATCCTCAAATTCATAAAAGATTCAAAGTGTATTTTAGGATGTCAGTGACTCAGATATTTTTGTAGCCAGAATTTTTTGTATACAAATTAATCCTAAATGAAGACTGGCAGTATGTCTAAAGTATGGACACTGATGCACACACAACAAGCTGCAGCATCAGAATAATGCGTGTCAGCCCATCATACAATAAGCTACAGCAGTATGTAAACGTGACTGACACAACGGGAGGTACTTCTTTTTAACGTGTGAAAATGTGGGACTTGTGTACCAGCTGCATTGTTAATGAAGAGCCCTTCCAATCGGTCGAGTAGTTCTGTTCAAGACAAAAGTGTAATTAACGATTGGCTATCTCCGCTGCCAGAAAAAACATAATTAAATAACTCACAGAAACAAGACTGTATGTGGGGATTGAACCACACACACACACAAACACACGAAAATCTGTCTATTCATTCAGTCGTTATTAAAGTCTTTAATAGACATGTAGGCTACATGTTTATTCAAACATCCTGTCAACCATTTTGTGTTAGGATACGAGAGAGAATAGACCAGTAGAAGCTTTGTTTAATCGAATGAAGCATTAGTTTTAAGGCTGTTTAATCTATCGATTAAATAGTGGGAACCATTATAGCTTCAGGTTTAAATATTTTTTCGTGTGCAGGAAATTTATTGGTGATGTGATCGTGTCTGATTCAGTGTTAGTAGGGAAGCGATATGTATATATATAACACATATACAGTATGTGTGTGTTAATAACGTAATAAGTGAGGTTAAGTATTTGATCACCCTTTGATTTTGCAAGTTCTCCTAATATGGAGGGGAACTTTCCACTGTGAGTCTAAAATTAACAATCCGGAAATCACATTGTATGATTTTTTAACAGTTTATTTATAAATTACTGTGTCAAATAAGTATTTGATAACTTGCTTATCAGACAGATTTATGAACCTTAAAGACTTATTTTGCTTTTAAATAGTTCCACTACACACACACACACACACACACACACACACACACACACACACACACACACAGATATACAGTACATATTAGGCTGCTATGTTAGTTTTAGAGATCTGCTTCATCACGTGTAACAAGTGCAAGAGCTTATTATGTGTTGAAGTAGAAACAACATTATGCAGTGTTTCTCTGTAATGGAGGAGGTTAGAGGTTACTTAGGCAGACATTTTGTTTCTGGCCATATGGCAGTGCGTTAGCAGTCCCGCTACGTGACGTGGCAGCATGATTTATCATAAGGACACTGTCATCTTTCACACTCCAGGACCCTGATCATTCTTGTGTTTCCAGGCCAGGACCTTTGAGAAAGTCTGTCCTTTATATATTTGTTGGGGTTTTTTTTGTCTTTGTATGCAATAGTGCAAGGGTTCATCCCCAGGAAGCAGAATTCGTTGGTGCAATTAAAACATACCCACATTTAAGAGGTAGAGAGAGAGATTATTCGTTCCCTTAGTGGTTTCTCTCTTCATTTGCTACTGTGATAAGAGATAAACCTCAGAGCAAAACTGTCTAAGCCTACACTGCTTTCACTTCATCCTCCACCCTTCAGATCTGTACGATTGAGGTCGTGCAATCAAGCAAAACTGCTTTGGCGCCAAAATAGCCAACACAGACTTTTGTCACGCCACATAGGAGAGCCAGGGTCTTTGTGTGGACAGAAAAGTTCTTATCAAGTGGAGGGGAACCTTTTTGGCCTGGTGCTTCACACAAAAGCAAGAAAGCAAGTGAAAAATATAATACGGATCGTTGTCATACTCGAAAAAAGTTTCCCGCTATACGGCCATGTTGGTAATCCATCAGTTTTTCAGCAGGGGGGATCTTTGGACTAGGCTTCTGTAAAGAGAATAAAGGAATAACTGTAGCCAGAAGGTAATTCTGGGGAAGGAAAAACCTCTACCAGTGGGTTAAAGGTCTCACTTTATTGACACCAAGAGAATGATTTGAAAAGCGAGAAAGAGAGAGAGAGAGAGAGAGAGAGAGAGAGAGAGAGAGAGAGAGATAGAGACAATAGAAAATGTCTTGTCTCTGTCCGAAATGTGCTAATATTGAAGCCGTAGATACCCACAGACCCAAACCCTATGATCAAGAGAGATGGCAGAGTTATATTTTTTCCGAAAGATCAGTGTTAATCTCAGCACAATAGTCGTTGTTGTACACATTTATATACACATAAATCTGCTTCATAGGTTTAACCAATCGGATCAACGCATTCTGCGTTAGCCCTGCGCTAATAACACACTCTCGGCTGAGATAACAGAATTAGCTTCATCCTTCATCCGAATTCTCTGCACGGCCTTGCTCCATCTCAGGTAAACAAGCTCAGTTAAGCTAACAGGCTAAATAGCAAGTAATCATGTTTGGATTATAGCCCAGTTCATAGAAAGTCAATTACTGTTAATTAATTATTTATTACGTAAACACACCTCTTTAGAAACCCGTATAAATAAATACATTACTGAATTAATTAAATATGAATACAACTTCATATTAAAGCATACATTTTAAAATACACTGCAAGTCCACAAAAATGGTCACCACCTAAATTTAACTAAGCAAATTACTGAGCCTCCCATTGGATAATTACTGCATGAATGATAATAATTCAGCAACAAGTTATTGTCACCCCATCTCCAGCCATCCAGAACTGTTGATACACAAACACACGCACACACACACAGACACACACACACACATTGATAATTTCCGTTCTAACCCATATGAGGATGGGTTCCCTGTTGAGTCTGGTTGCTCTGAACTCTAGGCAGTTTTTCCTTGCTACTGTCACCCCCAAGTTACTCATCAGAGACAAAGTGTCAGAATTATCTTTCACTATGTACAGCTGCTTTGAGACAATGTCAATTGTTAAACACACTTTATATATAAATCTAAATTGAATTGAATTGAATTTAACCTGAACTGATGCATGTTAGGAGTTTCTCAAATATTCATGTCAGAAGATGCACTCTGTGGTCAGATAAAAGATATTCGTCTGTTCAGTAGGGTCAAATTATTAGCCAAACGTGATTGTGATAAGTTGATATCAGATCCTAAAATTCAACAGTCAAACATGTAGCTATCCTTCCACACAAACAATGCAAAGGACACTCAAGGGATCAGGACGAAACAGCTGTGTGACCTAAAGAACTGTATCAGTGAGGCTAATCTGAAATAAAAAAAGGCTTCAATTTACTAGGGAGCAACTGGAACAATGGAAGACGGTCACGTGGTCTGATCAGTGGGGCTGATGCAGTTACTGAGGTTTAGGTTCCACAAATTTAATGTATCCAAAAAATGATATCAGCTGAATATATTGATCAGGTTATTCCATTGATTCAATTGATTTTTTTCTTTCTTGATGGCACAGGTATATTGACAATATGTTGACAGAATGCCTTAGGCCCCAACCTTCACAGATGGATTGACCAACACAGACGTTATTTTTATTGAAAATCTTTGAGATGTGCTAAAGAAGACTGTACGCAGCAGTCCGACTCTTGCATCATCAATACAAGATCTTTATTTTAGACAGGGAGTGGATGCAGCCGGCTCCTTCAAGCAGTTTGCTGTCATTATTTGAGTAATGAAAGTGGAGTCGATAACACCAGGTTAATCCCTTGGTTAGTTACGGATATGTTAAAAATGTTTTGCTTGGATAAAACTTTTATAGATTTCTCAAAAGGTACATCACAGGATGTGATCGGTTCAAGCTTCTAAGAACAGCTAGCATCACAGAAAATGCCATTAGGTCATTTTTAGCTAGTTAACTAGCTTCTAGTATCTCGAAACAGTTAAAACTCAATATTAACACTGATATTACTCCTAATATTCTTCAGAAGCTTTGGGTGATTTCAGAAATGACAAAGGCAAACTCTTCTGTTTATTTATTCTGTGAACTCTATTGTATCTGTAGTGAGACCTACAATGTTGTACAGTTTAGAGACAGTGGCATTGTCAAAAAGACGGGATGAGAAGCTAGACGAAAGACAGGAGAAAGAGCTGGAGGTGGCAGAGTGGAAGATGTTGAGATTTTCATTGGAAGTGACGAGGATGGACATGATTAGAAATGAGCTTATTAGAGGGACGGCACATGTAGGATGTTTTGGAGACAAGGTGAGGAAGGCTAGGTTGAGATGGTTTAGACATGTGCAGAGGACGGACATGCAGTATATTAGTACAAGAATGCTGAGGATGGAGGTTCCGGGCAGGAGGAAAAGAGGAAGACCAAGGAGAAGGTTTATGGATGTGATGAGGGACAATATACAAGTAGTTAGGGTGAAAGAGGCAGATGTAGAGGACAGGGTAGTGTGGAGAAGAGCAATCCGCTGTGGCGACCCCTAACGAGAGCAATCGAAAGGAGAAGAAGATCAAGAAGAACTCTATTGTATCTCCTACACAATCATCTCCTCAATTCCAGTTGTTTTTTCTCCTCCTAGCTGCTTTGTATAAATTACTTATTAAAAGTCGAACCCAGAACCATGGTTTATTAATAAAACGCAGAATAAGGTTGTTCGCCATGCATCACATGTGTGATATTACTTAATTCATGCATTTTAATGCTTTTGTCAATAACCTTTCTTTTTCCAAAGCAGTTAGACCAAAGAGTGTGTTGTGAGCACAAATTAATTAAAAATAATTGGTGTTATTTACTTAACATAGCGGCTGGAGGAAACGCTACCGGCTGCCGTTTTGAGGTTGCTAATCAACCAAGGTGCTGGAGTGAGCCTCATTTTCATTTACATGGTGATTTATAAAGGTAATGGTGATTAATCCATGTGTGTGTGTGTGAGAGAGAAAGAGAGAGAGAGAGAGAGAGAGAGAGAGAGAGAGAGAGAGAGAGAGAGAGAGAGAGATGTGTTCTGTCTGGTCTTTACAAAAAAAAAACCTAATGATCACATTGTTTCAGTAAATGACCAGCTGTTGGAAGTGTGACTTTGTCTGGTCTTTGAGCGCTTGACACACACAGTCATTCATATACACTCATTCTCACATCATTAGCCATGCACCATTAGTCAGACATCTTAACCCACTCTCACTCACTCAATTATTCATTCATTCACTCACCTCCACATTCACTCACCCATTTACTCATTCAATCATTCATTCATATTCATACTTATGCTCACACATACAACATTACTTGCACAATGTTACCTCCCTATTACATCCCATTTAATTATTTGTATGGAATCATTAGGTGGATTGGTGATTCTAAATTGTCCATAGGAGTGAATGTGTGTGTGAATGGTTGTTTGTCTATGTGTGGCCC
>JAOTRA010000026.1:1082026-1094151 GCA_026260255.1 Pseudolaguvia tuberculata | reverse complement strand
CACACACACACACACACACACACACACACACACACACACACACACACACACACACACCCACACACACACACACACACTCCTAATTAGGACTCATTATTTAAATACAATAGTGCATGGAGATCAGTGCCAGCTTTAATATCCATGATAATAAATACTTGGATTTTAAAGGAATGAAAGATTACTATGACATAGAAGAGAAGGAGGTTTTAAAATCTGAGATGAAAGTTCAAGGGCAGAGTCCGATGAAATGACCGATAGATTTATAATGATCCAGGTTCTGTATAACACTACTGCAGTAGCTGAGATGTTGACTAGCAGCGATTTTCATAGTTTTATTTCTGTGCAATGTGTCAGGAAGTGATGGGTGTTTTTCCTTTAAATACTTCACACTGCTTAGGGCATATAGCACATTGCTTTTCACATGGGTGCGAGCACATGGGACAGTGTGTGTCCGTCAAAATCTTTGCTATAGTAAGTCATCCTAGAAGAAATTTGCATTTTAAGGATTCAGACATACACTTCAGGTCACCTGGGCATCACAAACTACATGGGATTTCCAACATCATCTTTTTCCAGATTGATTCCCATTTTACTATTGGATGAAGCTCTACTTATATAGTAAGACCTTCTAGTCCAATGTTGTGCTTGAATGTGAGATAGCCCTTCATTCAGCTCCAACATTATTAGTGAGATCAGACACTAATGTCAGGTAAGGAGGTCTGGGGTGTATCAGTCACCATTCCAGTTCATTCCAAAGGGAATCAGCGGTGGTAAGATCAGGACTTTTTGCCTAATACTGGTGTTATTTTCACTCAGGGACCCAAGTAATTCCTTATTCACTGAATAACAACCCAGAATCTTAACAAAACATCATCACACAATAGCTTTACCTTTATTTAATTATGAAATTATTTAAATTATGAACTAGGAAGAAATGTTAATCAACATAATAAATACAGCATTAATAATGGTGCTATTTTCTAATAATTTTTCTAAGAAAATATAAAAAAAAAGAATTATTGTTTTTGCTTTAAAAGACTTAATCAAGCAAAAGAGAAAGAAAATCCCACTTGCAAATCAATCTCGTATAAGTAACATTCACTCTGTGTGTGTGTGTGTGTGTGTGTGTGTGTGTGTGTGTGTGTGTGTGTGCGCGCATGTGTGTGTTTCAGAGGACCAGCTACCTTCTGGATTCCCCACAATAGACATGGGTCCTCAACTGAAGGTAGTGGAGCGAACTCGCACCGCCACCATGCTGTGTGCCGCGAGTGGGAACCCTGACCCTGACATCTCCTGGTTTAAAGATTTCCTTCCTGTTAACACCAGCAACAACAATGGCCGAATTAAACAGCTTCGATCAGGTAAAGTTCTTCATCAATCTGCCAAGAAATGATTCGGAAATTCCTTTTTATTTATCTCCTTTATTTTAATTTAAATTGTAACTTTTCTCTTTTTCATCTAGATCTTTGTTTATTTGATATCAATAATGCCATACGTCACTCTGTGTTGTGTGTGTGTGTGTGTGTGTGTGTGTGTGTGTGTGTGTGTGTGAGTGTGGGTTTGGATGAGTGTGTGGGTGTTTGGCGTCCATTTGTACACCTATATGTGTTGCTCTCGATGAGTCTTATTTTGTTCAGCGCTTTCATTATTACCCATAATTCACTGCTGTGACTGCACACTTAGCAGGTTTTATCTCATTCTTTGTTATTATTATTATTATTACTTGTACCTTCTAATGCTTCTAAGTGACCAGCCATTTCTGTTCCTTTTTTTCTTTCACATTCAATTTCTTCTCCTATAATAAGAATTTTCTCAACATTTGGGCTTCATTCAGAAAAAGAAAGAAGGACCTCCCTAACCCTCTCCCATCTCTACATGGTTCATGCTGTTTTTTATTATATTTGTACGCAATGATATCAACGAATAACGACAAGTCCGTGTGAAACTTTTAAAGCTGATTAAAACAACAAACAACCATGTAACCCGGCGATTACACTAGCAAGTGAAGAAAAGGATTTTTATGGCTCTATACTGCCAATCGACGTAAACTTTACTCCCTCTGGTGCCCAGTTTGTACCTCATGTTCAACGTCTTATTAATAATAATAAATATGAAATATGTATCATTGTATGAATCCTTAAATCCGATCTATGCAGGAGGTGTTGAGATTCGGGGTGCAGCAATATATACTGTATGAAAGACAATACGCCAGACAGTCGTTTCCATAGTCAGCACTGTAAATCATTCATTAATTCATTCATCTTCTTACCCGCTTATTCCCTAATTCTGGGTCACAGGGGTCTGCTGGTGCCTATTCCAGCGCACATTGGACGAGAGGCGGGGGTACACCTTGGACAGTTCGCCAGCCCATCACAGGGTAGCACATAGACAAACAATCATTCACACACACATTCATTCCTATGGACAATCACCTGTGGGAGGAAACCGGAGTACCTGGAGGAAACCCATGCAAGCGCAGGGAGAACATGCAAACTCCGCACAGAAAGATCCCCAACCAGGGAATCGAACCTTCTTGTTGTGAGGCGCCCGTGCTAACCACTGCGCCCCCGCGCCACCCATTGTAAATCATTTTTTTTTTGTAAGTTACATAAAAGAGCTCTAGATTTTCATAAAAGCGTTCTACACTTTTCTCTTGGTTTTCTGGGCAGAGATTTTCTGTGCATTCTCTTTAAATAACGTGTATCTGTAAATGGATAAAACAACCTTATAGTTTATTGCTTAATGGTTAGTGTTGGCAATTAAAGGTGAATTAACATGAATGGAAACACTGAGCCATGCTGTAGTTAGCATTCATGCTGTTTTAGTGTAATGCCAGGTTTGAGAAAAACAAACAAATAATTCCACTCAGGAGAACTGTTTCACATTTCAAGCCTAAAAGCGTGTGAAAAATGCTAAGTGACCAGTTCTCCTTCTTCCCGACAAAAAATTTCAGCATTGGATTTGTGTCCTTAGTTTAACTCACAGCAAGTAGGCCTAAGTTCGATTCCCAGGAAGGTTTCTTTCCGGGTGGAGTTTGCATGCTGTTGCATGAAATAGGTGGGTTAGAGGATTAAAAATAAATAAATAAATAAATGCTTTTATTTCACTTTATTTAATAATCAGAGTATGGAAATAGCACGTCTTCCCTTTTAAGCATAAAATGGAATAGAAGGGTTGCATTTACGTTTCCTAATTAGAAATATTTCCCCTTATGAATGGAGTGATAAACAGACTAGCAAACCGGAAGATTTTCCCAGAATCCCGTAGCCATAGTTGTGGATTTGTGCACTTGTGTGGAGGCTTTCCCTGACCCTCTGGAAATTTTCACTCTACTCAGATTTTTGTTTCTCCTGTAATAACTCGTGCCCACTTTCTTGCCCACTCCCAAATCAGTCCCTTTCTCATCTCGTCCCCAATTCAGATGAGCGGAGGTTGCTTACTTAGCTAGGGCGAAGCTATCCTTTCCTATTCTTACCACCTGAACGCTTTAACGTGTCTTGTCTTCACGAGTCTTGTTTAACTTCCTTTCTTCTTCTTGTCAGCAGCACTGTGTGACCCTCTAATATAACCCTTATTATTATTATTTCTATTCTTATTATTGATTTCTTTTACATGTACACCTATTCTGCTGTGCAATAGAGTCTTAAGAATGAATTGTCAAAAAAAAAAAATAAGTAAAAAGTAAAAAAAAATAAGAAGCTTGTTCCTAAACATAAGGAATATAATCATATTTTCTATGCTGTCTTTCTTCTCTCCGTATTTTTTTAAATCTCCAGAGTCTTTTGGTAAGTGCGTAGCTCTGAAACACACACCACCCCCACTAATGTTTCTATGTCTATCAAACTCTTCTCAAAATGCATGGCATGCATTTTACTAACAGGTAGCACAGTTAACTGATGTATAGCAGATGTATAGTAGACACACACACATACACACACACACACACACACACACCAATCAATCACACGCACCTGGTTAAGGACACATGAAAACGAATTGAGTCAAAATGACAAAAAGAGTAAAAGATTTTTCGAATGTGTCCCTCCATGTGTGGACGTCCCTTCTTTCACTGACACCCCTATCCTACACCCCCTTCCCCTTTAAACACCATGGTGGTTTCTTCCACACATGTAACTGTATACAGTTGATGAACAGAAAATAATTGCAATCGATCATAACTTCCCTCTTAACAATTTTTAAAATGCCACCTTTCCTTGTAACCAGTGTAACACCTTCTAAACTGCTTCCAATAATTAACCTACCTGTGCTGCTTTTTTTCTTTAACAAGGAAGTCCCTCTCTTTCTCTCTCTCTCTCTCTCTCTCTCTCTCTCTCTCTCTCTCTCTCTCTCTCTCTCTCTATCTCAGTACCTTTATTTATTTAAAATATACTCTGTTTAAAGTACAAAAAAAATGACAAACAAGCAAACAGAAAAAAAAGCTAATTTGATTCTTCTTCCAAAGCCCCCAGCCTCCTTCCTCTCGTACTAATGCTTCTTCTTTCCAATCTTATTTGCATTCATATTATCCACCCAGGTGGTACTCCAATACGAGGTAAGAGAGCTGAACCAAAGTTCACAGAATGAAAAATGAAACTTCATTCTCGTTGCCCCTCCATCCCGCCCGCCTCCATGTATATGTCTCGTCTCTTCATCCCAACAACCCTATATCATCCCTTCCTCCGATCCCAACCCCACCCACCTTTCTTTCCCTAAACCTCCCTCTCCATCTCTTTCCGTTTCCTACTTTTCATCTGCTTTCATTCCACAATTTCTTTTTCTCCCCCAATTAATAAATCGTGATATGCTTACTGTGACACAAAGAAGCATATCCAGTGGCGTTTTTTTTTTTCTTCTCTTTTCTTTCGGTTACGTTTCTTTCTTCTTATTTCTTTGATATTATTATTGGTTTTGGATTCTTTTTTTTTATTTTTGCTTTTGTTCTGTCTTTCTTTTTTTTTTTTGGCCATAGCGACTCATGTGTCCCTCTTTTTGTCCAACTAAAACAACCAAACATTTTTCCCCCCTTAGCTGTTCTTGCACACTCGTGCCATACGATGACGGACTCACGGACAACTTCTCGCCTCTCCTCTGCCATGAGAATTTTTTTTTCCAGCTAAATTATTGTCTATAACTTTTTCAATTCTCAATCTCTATGTGCTTTCCTCTACCTGTACCCTTCTCTTAAAAAAAGCCCATACAACCACTTTTTTGATAAAGTTTCTGCGGTGCTTTTTTTCTTCTACCACCTATTTTTTTTCCCTTCTTACTTTTCTTGGGTTGAAGGTTTTCATTTTTGATTTTTGTATTCTTCAGGATTGGGGAAAAGCTAACAAAAGGGGCTGGCAGAGCAAACTGAGTGGCCATTTTGTGATTTTTGTCGAGCAACTCAGGAGGTGGCGACGTGGTTTGATGCATGGTCATGTGACACCACACTGCTAATCCCATTGGTGGATTTTTATGGGTGTCGTTTGTAGCTTTGAACAAGCTATGGCAGTGGTTGGTTGATTTCTTGTCGGCCATTTTTACCTCTAATGCACCTGCGTTTTATTTTTCAGCTAAGGGTTGTCAAAAGGTTGTAAGTTGCACTGACATACATTTCTTGACTTGCATGTCAATCATTTTGGGACAGAGGGTGATGTAATGGTTTGGATGACAACAAATCTCCTAATAAGCATTTTTTTAAAGCCCAAGCAGCAAAAAAAAAAAAATTTTTTTTGGTCACCAAATAATTTTTAATCCTTTTTACGAGTCATTGGCCAACTTTGATTCATTCAAAACTTCTGATTGAAAATGCTAAATTTTCAAACTCTAATGTCTTTTTTTTGGACGGTCCTCCCTGGTTATGCTGCTTTTGTATACTGTAATCCTTTTTTTCGTTTGATCCATGCTGCCCTGAAGCAGTGTCATTCATCCTCTCCCATGCTGAACAGTCCTGTCAGGTGTTGTATATTGCAGGGCTCTATTCTGTCCCTTCAAATCTTAAATCCGTTTTTCTTTTTTCCTTTTTTTCTTTTTTTTCTTTAATTGTCCTGGCAATGCTAGCAAATAGCATCCAAGTCACGTTAAAGCAAGAGCTAAAGTGCTTTTTGAAACCCTGCAACATGTAGACTGTATGTTCTCCTTTTCCATCAATGTGATTTGTACAGTGTGTTGTAAGAAGGGAATGATCAGTTCGTAACTTGTCTCGCCTTCAACGTCTACTGCAGTGCACTATAAAAGAAAATGAGCTAATAGTTCAAAAAGGCAAAAATGTATTTAAAAAATAAAAAATTCACACCAGAGATGTGCTGATATTTCAATGTCATAGAAATATCATTTCCTAGAATGTTTTCTTTTTCCATTTGGCCAAAACATGAATTGTATTTAATATCTAACCGAAATCCTAAATAAAATCGATTCCCAAGTGTTCCATCTTCTCTACAGATCAATTCTATTAGTCTCATCATTAAACAACATATGATTATCAGCACATCCCCAAACGACACTGTTGCACCTGAAACTCTAAGCAAATCTATTCCGAATATCAATAAGTGAAATTTCAATGTCTATCATGTAACGAGACAGAAATCATGCACTGCATTAGAAATGAGGGTGATTGCTCATTTTTACAGCAAGCGTTCCAAAAGGTTTGTGACTATTTTTTGTTGTTGTTGTTTTTTAATATTGTTTTTTTTTTTAAATGGTTCTGCCTGAATCCAGCAGATATCAGCAGGTGGCAGATTTAATGCATTCAGTCAAATGTTTTGCTTTTATTTTTGGAATGTCATACAAGAGCATTTAGATATTCCGATTCTGCATCTTATCTAGTTAGTTATTTACAAAAATTGATAATGTGCGAGTGATGGAAAAAAATGCCCATGTGACAGAAAATTGAGACGCTGATTTGATTAGTTGAAATGTGCAATGTGCATTTAACACCCGAATCTGCCCCGTTCTCTTTCCCATCATACAGGAGCACTGCAGATCGAACAGAGCGAGGAGTCAGACCAAGGAAAGTACGAGTGTGTCGCAACTAATAACGACGGCACCCGATACTCAGCCCCTGCCAACTTATATGTCCGAGGTAGGAAAGCCCACCCGGGTAACTCTGTGCTGATTACAGGGATATCCAGTAAGCAGTATAAACAATATATATGATTAATCATACCATTTAAAAAAAAATGATCAGAATAAATGGGTCCAAAGTTTCCTGGCTACAAATAGTGTAAGTATGTTTGTTACATTTGACTTTCCTTCCTTGATATGAACCTTTTGGTTTTCTTTGGATTTTTAGTTAATGCATATTTAATTGCCTGGTGTGACACTAATGACACTCACCCCTAAGCTGTATGGGTTATACCCATGATTTCTTTTTTCTTCTTCTTCTTCTTATGTAGTTTGTTTGTCTCTTTGTTAATTTTATAGCTTAGCCAATTCAACTCTTTTTCTTTATCCTTACTTTCTTTTCACTGATATTATAGGGGAAAAAACTAAACAGAATCCTCCTTTTCATATACATAAATATATTTAAGAAATAAAAGAGAAAATTAAGTTTGAATTAACTGAATTTGTCATTGACGATTTTATTTATATGATTTGTTGAGATTAATATGTTTAAATCAAATATGGTAAAATTAAAAAACCTGATCCAGAAAATGTGCAAATTACAATCTACATGTTCTAAATGAACAAATGTAAAAGGGTTAAAGCGGTTAACTTAAATCGCCATTTAAAATATAATTTAGATTTATTGTTAATAATCAAACAATTTGGGAACTACTTGATTGTAATTATGCAATCCTTAATCATTCCTTAATATTATTTAATTTTAATAATTAGCATAAAATATTTTTTTCCCAATATTTAATCATTGCGGTTCTTTTACACAGCCATTAAGTAAGATTTACATAAGTATACCTAATTTCTTTTTTTCATTAGCTATAAAGTAACCATATTATACCAGATTTTTATATTTCAATTTAATAATAGTTAAGAGTAAAGAGTCCTATACTGTACAGTGTATTAGGTATGTTAGGGTGTGGTCACGATTAAGGAGGTTTAGGAAGTTCTAGATACCATTACCAACTTATCGATCGGCTTTGGAGACAATTATTTATCCAGGACAATACTGTTCAGTGGATTAAACTAAAATGTGTAAACCAGCACTTGGATTTAATACGTCATATGCATAGTCTAAGTCCAGACCAAAATCTAACGTTTTCTGAATACTTTTTCAATTAATAGGCAACATGGGTTCTCATGATGATTCAACCCAGATTTTATTGCGCATTTTTTCATTTGAAATGTCACTATGTCACCTTATAAAATAACATCCTGTTTTAGTCCAATTAGATAGATTTGGTTCATGTTGTATTCATATAATCAATTGAACCAGTTAAACTCAAATGTATACAGCAAAACGAGAAAAAGGAAGTGGAATGATGTCATCACAAACACTTGATAATGATTAATGACTTTGTTTGATCATTGTACAGCATATTATTAATTACCAACAGTGTCATTAATAGACAACATACCAACAGTCGCCATTAAAATTGTATTCAGCCACTGACGGCTAAGTGTAGCTCATGGAATGATCAGAAAGTTTCTTCCGGCCCCCTGTAACTCATAGAAACGATAGACTTATCGATCTTCAGGTGTAATCTTCGAGGGTAGCTAGTCTAATTCTATTAATGCAGAAGTGTAGGATTCTATCCAAAGTACCGGATGGCCTTCCTTTAACATTTGTGTATTAGAAGCAGTTATACATGGCATCTTTACTCTCTCTGTGTTTCCCCTGTTTTTTCTCCTTTTGTCATTTCACTGTCTCGCCTCAAAATTTCCTACATTCCCCAGAGCTGCGAGAAGGTTGGTATGCTTTTTTTACTTTCTAATCCTATCAGTTTTCTAAACGCAAAGAACTCGAAAGAAAAATAAAGCAGTACCGTCTTATATGCAATATATGCAAATCGTTAGTTTAAACTGAACCACGGCTATTATCAATGCAACTAAAATGATTCCACATGCGTGAACTTCCTTGTTTGTATTTTATTTTATTTTATTGTACTGTTGTCATGGATACGGTCCACTTTATCTCTTTTTATTTTCTTCATTGTGCTGAATGCACATGCTCTTGGCTAACATGAAGTGTAATATCTGTTGAAAGAGTGCAGCATGTAAAGAAGTCATTTTTTCCCCCCTGAATGCAGCTTTTTGCATGATGTACAGGTGCTGAACCAACTACTGACCTCAACCAATGCTAGCTTCTACTCCTTATGTCAGTGTTCCTGCTTAGTGCCTCAAATCTCATCATGTCAGCATTACTTCAAGGCTTTAACTTATCTTATCTGTATCTTACATTTAAGTTAAACACACTATAAACTTCTGATGCTTTAGAGTGTTGAAAACAGATAATTGTGTCACTGACAGTCTTATTAGTTATAAATAACAAGCAAGATAAAACGTCATTGATTTAGTAAATAATGATCCTTATAAATGTATTGATATAATATTAAAATATAATCAATGCCAATAAGAAATTGTAATCTATTTTTGTACATGTAGTATTTATACAACAAAGATCTACCAACAATCTTACAAACTGACAAAACATTGCATTAAAACTAAATCGAAATATTTTTAAGAATGTAAATATATTTCATTCATTCATTCATTCATCTTCTTAAATGCTTATTTCCTCATTCGAGGTCTCAGGGATCTGCTGGTGCCTATCCCAGCTCACATAGGGTGAATGGCACGATTACACCCTGGACGGATTGCCAGTCCATCGCAGGGCCACACATAGACGAAGAATCATTCACACACATATTCACTCCTATGGCCAATTTAGAATCACCAATCGACCTTCATCTGCATACTTTTGAACTGTGGGAGGAAACCGGAGCACCCGGAGGAAACCCATGCAAGCGCAGGGAGAACATGAAAACGCCACACAGAAAAATCCCTGGCTCAGGATTCGAACTCAGGACCTGCTTGTTGTGAAGTGACCATGCTATCCACTACGCCACCGCGCAGCCCTGTAAATATCTTGAATTTTTTTATTTCATTAAACCTGATACAAAATAGAAATTGGACAGGTTATTAATCCTGCAAGTATCAAAACACGACCTCATTAAATCATCATGCAGAAAATAACCCCACCCCTCCAACCTCGGCTTCGCAGACTCTGATTGGTCTTTGGATAACATGCCAACATGAATTGCATTTTAACGGACCTCTCGCTCAGGGTACACGTTAAAACCTTTGCCCCGTTTGTTTTAATGAAAACTGAAGAGCAGCAAATTTTAGCCAAGGCGCTAATCCGCCATGCCCAGATCTCCTGCTCCTGGCTCCGTGAAGGATTTTGGCTTCCACACACTTAATGAGCCACTAATGAAAGAATGATGTATGTCGAGCATCATCCGGCAGACTTGACAAATGTAATGGAATTCAAATAAACCGGATAACATTATGTCTTCCGGGAGCGGGCTTCAGTAGAATATTAATTAAAATATAATAGGAGAGAAAAGTTGTACTTAATAATGTAAGAATTCTTCCTCAGTAAAGCTTCAGCGTCTGATGCTGAAGGAGCTTCATCAGCTGTGCAGTTTTTATCTCTTTCATTCCCTTTATCTTTTTCTCATTCTCAGATTCACTTTCATCCTTCTCACTAAACTTCTAAAAGGGGTTTGTTTTAAAAAAAAAAAAAACTTTTAAAATGAAGATTCATTAGTCGAGGATTAAAATGCCTTCCCAGAAAGAAGTCAGTGTTGCGGAGCTCAAGCCGTTTTAATTAACGGTCATCTAGCAATGGGAGGATCTCCTTCATACCCTGATGAGGCAGTAAATTCTCTCCCACAACACATGAGCAAACATTCCTAAAATTTTGGCCTTGGGGGAAAAAAGTATGCATACATGTTAAAAGAAAATAGTAAAGCCTGTTGTGTTGGATGGAACAATTTGGAATGACTTTGCTGTGTACTAAGCAGAAACACTGATCAACCCCTGAGTTTGCTGTCTGCTGTGTTTTGCTCCTGAATAAAAAGCTCGAACCCACTTCCTGTCTCTGACTGATTTCCTATCTTGTTTGTGTACTCAATTCCTTTCTTGTTTATCCTGTTCATATTACCTTCTCATTTTTACTGATAATCCTGTTAATTTCCTTTAACGTTCTTCACATTAATTTCCTGTAACAACCTCTAATAAGGTCTTTTCATTTTCCTCTGTTTATTTATTTCTCATCCTTTCTCACTAACTTCTCTATCTCTCTATTCTTTTATTTATATATATTCTGCTTGTTTACCTGTTTACTTTATGTCCATGTCACAGTGTCTTATTTTTTTCAACGTTTCTCTTTTTTTTCCGTTTAGTTTACATTGTCACTTTCCTCTCTTCTACCCGTTTCTTCTTATATGATGTGTGTTATGATGTCTGGTGTGGTAATGTGAAGCAACACATTCCTTCACATCAAACGGAAGAACGCAGCATTGAGGTTGAGCATGTCGCCGCTCCATGAGTTCCCTTTCTGTGTTGTATTTTACATGTGGACTAGATTGGAACCTATATATGCATGAGTTATGTGTCAACTGCTGAAAACCCTGTGCCAAATGGACTGATGTATGTACATGTTTTGTATAGCCTCTTTCATCAGACCATCAATGCTCTAGCGATTGATCAATGATTGAATAAAATCCAGAACTTTGTTATGTTGAATGATGGATTGATCATTTGAAGTTGATGAAGATAGATGGTTCAAATTCTTAATTAATTAATTAGAGCACTACAGTGAACACAAGTGTAATGGAGGCACTTTGGGAAAATCTCAGAGAAAGATAAAATAGCATAAAAAGTTTATTTGTTAGTTTAAAAATAATGTTCATTATTGACCTACTCAGTTAATCCACGTGACCTAATATGTAATAATAGTAAAATAAAAATAATACTAGTAATATGATACTACATTACAAAAAATATATATCCTTTGGTTATGGGCTGCATTTAGATTGTAATCTAAGATTCCACTTGCCAGTGGCTCCTTATATCTCTTTTTATGAGCAATATGCGCCTTTTTGCGCCTCACAACAAGAAGGTCCCAGGTTCGAATCCCGGCCGGGATCTTTCTGTGCGGAGTTTGCATGTTCTCCCCG
>JAOTRA010000026.1:1066704-1081926 GCA_026260255.1 Pseudolaguvia tuberculata | reverse complement strand
TGTGCTGGGATGGGCGCAGCAGACCCCCGTGACCCCGGATTCGGGAATAAGCGGGTAAGAAGATGAATGAATGAATGCGCCTTTTTGCTTAGAGGCCTATGCTGGTGGCTTGGTGGTGCTGGAATCAAACCCTGGTTTGTTATCAGTTCAACACCTTAACCTTTAAGCCACCTCTTCCCACACCCTATATGGGTTCAGGTAATTGTGTTTTTAGTAGAAAATGATTGCTAAATTACTATGGAAGGTTTTCCCAAATTGCACCGTGATACTAGTAAAAGTGTGTAGTATTGATTTTGCAGTTTGTAAGTTTCCACAGATTGTTATTTCAAACTTACATATTATTTTGCAGTTCGTCGGGTTCCACCACGTTTCTCAATCCCACCCACGGATAGCGAGATCATGCCAGGGGGCAGTGTGAACATCACCTGTGTGGCAGTGGGCTCACCTATGCCCTATGTCAAGTGGATGCTGGGCTCAGAAGACTTGACCCCTGAGGATGACATGCCAATTGGGAGAAACGTCTTGGAGCTCACAGATGTTCGCCAGTCAGCCAACTACACCTGCGTAGCTATGTCCACACTAGGGGTCATCGAAGCAGTGGCACAGATTACAGTCAAAGGTGACTTTGTACTGTTTTAAAAATACACCAAAGATCAAAGGATTCTAAATTCGTTGGAATGTTGTGTCTAAAATTTCTGCACTAGCCAAAACATTGTATCCCAGTCGAAATGAAATTGTAGGATTACAAAGTACTGTTTAGTCTATGTAGTAGCCGTTGTTGCTTTACACATATAAATATGTTGCTTCAAGAAGTTAAAAATATTTATGTAAATGTAAATAAGGGCACATACCCACTCAGTCACACTGCCAGCAGACACAACAAAACAGAGTTAGTCACAGTCTCTCAGACTAAGAATTATCATCACATTAATGGCGGATCGCCTCCAGAGGAACCACGTCATCCCATATCTGCCTCTTTACATTATACTTGCTGAAATAAACTCACAAAAATATAAAATCACACCCAATTCACTGTCTGTTGCCTCCTAGACCAGAGACCTTGTCACCCTACTTTTTTAACCTGCAGGACTCTGGCATAGCTTTAGGCTCTTTGCTGTTTTACATTAGTTGAACAGTGTTGTAGAGCACTGCCCTGTCTGAGGTGAAGGGTAACCTTCAGCTCGCACTGCTCCAGGAACAAATACAAGCTTTATGAATGCTAATAACCGTTCAACATGTTTAGCCTACAGATAGCTGCAGCAATCATGCTGTATGTATAACTGTATTGTAATTAGAAATCATATTTCATTTTCATATGTAAGCATTTTTTGTCACGAAATATATTAAACCATTTGTATTTAATTGGGTAACCTAGAAATGTGGTTTTACAAGTGCATACAAATATGTATACATTTATTTAAACATTTTTAACTGATGATGAGAAGTGAAGAAAAGAGTTCAGGCAGGGTGGAGTGGGTGGAGAAGATGGGCAGGGGTGATTTGTGGTAGACGAGTTGATTGAAAGGGAACGTTTATAGGACTGTAGTGACACTTGTCGTACAGTTTAGAGACAGTGGCGTCAAAAAGACAGGATTAAAAGCTGAAGGTGGCAGAGATAAAGATGTTGAGATTTTCATTGGGGGTGACGAGGATGGACAGGATAAGAAATTAGTTTATAAGAGGGTCAGAGCATGTAGAATGATTTGGAGACAAGGTGAGGGAGGCTAGGTTGAGAGGGTTTGGAGATGTGCAGAGCAGAAACATGCAGTATATTGGTAGAAGAATGCTCTGGATGGAGGTGCCGGGCAGGAGGAAAATTGGAAGAAGGAGGAAAAGGAGGAGGTTTATGGATGTGGTGAGGGGAGACATGTAGGTAGTTGGGGTGAAAGAGGAATAAGAAGAAGGAGCTGCTTATTAATAGTTTTTAATAATAATGTAGTTATCTTGCAGTACTAGTTGTGTGCCATGTTCAGGGACTCAGCACTGGTAGATTTGCAGTGCTGGGAGTTTAATTTATGATCATGGATCAGCAGTCCAACCATTTTACCTATGAGCTGCCTCTTTTCCAATTATTTTTTACTAGTCAAGCTTTTGTTTTTGTCTCTTAGAGTCAGTCTTACTGATTGGTTTTAAAACAATTTAAATTTCTTGTGTCTATTGAAATAAAAATAACAGTCTGTATTTAGTTTGGTCTAAAACCATCGATGTGTGATCATGTAGTTCTAAAATCAGTACATTAAGTTCTAGAAACATTCTAGACAGAATTCCTGAATTAGTGCAGCTGTAATAACGGAAATAACCGAGCTGGAGGTCTAAAATTGGTTCTTACAAAAGACTTCAACACATAAATGCTCTTGGTTGTAATTCTTATTTTGTTTTAGTTTAAATTGCATGAGTTCATCCAGTAACGTAATTATAAATAAGCATTATATTTTCATTGTAGCTTTACCCAAGCCACCAGGTGTTCCCGTGGTAACTGAACGCACAGCAACCAGCATCACTCTCACGTGGGACTCTGGGAACCCGGAGCCAGTTTCCTATTACATCATTCAACATAAGTCGAAATATTCAGAAGACTCATATAAAGAGATTGATGGTGTAGCCACCACACGCTACAGTGTGGGTGGCCTGAGTCCATACTCCGATTATGAATTCAGAGTGGTTGCAGTAAACAACATTGGTCGTGGACCCTCCAGCGAAGGAATAGAGGCCAAAACTGCTGAGCAGGCACCCAGCACAGCTCCTCGTCAAGTCCGAGGCCGTATGCTAAGCGCTACGACAGCTATTATCCACTGGGAAGAACCTGAAGAGGCTAATGGTCAGATAATGGGCTATAGGGTATACTACACCATGGATCCTAGTCAGCATGTCAATCAGTGGGAGAAACAAATTGTTCGGAATGCTAACTTTCTAACCATCCAGGGCCTGACACCTAATAAGACTTATTACATCAAAGTTTTGGCATACACCTCTGTAGGAGATGGACCTCTCTCCTCTGACTTACAGATTATTGCCAAGACCGGAGGTTTGTATTATTGTCTGCTCTTTTTTTGTAAAACACTATAAGACAACTACTTGAAATCATAGATCTTTTAAAAGCACAATAAGAGACATGTCAAAAGAGATTCCGCATTTGAGATCTGTGTGTAGAATTTTTTTTTTCTTCTTTTCATTACTGTTGTTTGTGTTGTACTATCTGTCACTCCTCAATCTTACTCATACCTTCACTAGCCATGGAAAAAACTATTTCAAAAATGTGTATTTGTATATTTTATACAGAACGATATAAAACCACGTACTGTCTAAGGGTCGGTTTGCTATTATTATAACACTAGAAAAGGAGTGGGGTCAACTTTATTAAATGTAATGTTAATGTTCTGTTATAATGAAATTCAAAATACTTCGATTTGTAGTTCCATCTCAGCCAACAGACTTTAAAGCTGAAGCCAAATCAGAGACGAGCATCCTTTTGTCGTGGGTCGCTCCTCCACAGAGCGGACAGGACAGCCAGATAAATGGATATGAACTGCTTTACAAGAGAAAGGATGAGAAGGAGGAGGTGAGCTTTCTCCTAAGGAAATTCATTCATTCATTCATTTTCTTAACCGCTTATTCCCTAATTCTGGGTCACAGGGACAATTTAGAATCCCCAATCGACCTAATCTGCATGTTTTTGGACTGTGGGAGAAATCGAGAGTACCCTGAGGAAACCCACGCAAACGCAGGGAGAGCATGCAAACTCCGCAAAGAAACATCCCAGGCCCGGGAATTGAACCCGGGACCTTCTTGTTGTGAGGCGACCGTGCTAGCCACTACACCACCACACCGACTCCCTTAGGGAAATTATTTGATATAATATAATTAAATAAAAGTCTAAATCTTTTTTGTAATTCTGTAGCATTTTTCTTATCTTACTGGCAATTTATAGTGAACTACATGATTATTTCCAATTAATGATGTTTGTAAAAAAAAAAAAACCTGACTTCCAGTTTTTCTGCTTCAATGTGGTAAAGCAATTTTCAGACGCTCTTAAACTACAAAACTACAATTATTTTTCCGTTTTATTTTTTCCTACCACAACATAGTTATAATATTAAAAATGACTATAGATAGCTTGGGGAATTTAATCCCAGAAGAAGATGAATGAATGAATGAAAGAATAATTAATTAATTAATTAATATCTCAAGTTCTTGTTCTGCCTTTTGTGACCAAAGAAAAGCTGAAAATGGCTGATAAACCTTTATTTATGTTAATGCGGTACTTCATCTTGTCAGATATAATTATTTTGCTTCTGCAGAAACGTGTGAGCTTTGAACCCACCACCACCTACCTCCTGAAAGATTTGAGGCCTTTCACCACTTACACCTTCCAGCTGGCAGCCCGAAGCAAGCATGGCACTGGTGCCTACACCAATGAGATCTCAGCAGAAACTCCACAGACACGTAGGTCCCCTTTCAATCTCCTGTCTTTTCCTGGTAAAGGAGAATCCTTCCTTTTCCCCAAACATTCATCCAAAGTTTTTCTTTTTATCTAAACTATTTGAAAAGATGAAAGGTGCAAATGAGAAAAAGGTTTGGGAAAATGGAACTGTTTGGAAAAAAATAATGTCTCACAGATTTAAGTGCTCATTCAAAAATTCCATTTTTAATGAGCACTTAATCTGGTGAGTAAGGTCAATGGACAAGGTCACATTCTTCCAAAGTTTAGGAGAGATAATATGTGAAATTAGTGATGTTTCATTATTTAAAAGTCTAAAAGGTCTTTACGCGAAGGAAAGGATTGATATTCTGTGCCTTGTCTATTGACAATGTTTGTCATCCCAAATTATCCAGTGTTTGCATTTGCACTTTTTACAAACGACTTATCTGGAATTGTTTTCAGATAATAGCGTCCTCTCCAATTTGATATTGTGAAACACTGTCGAAAGCTCAAATGCAACTTTGAACTGTTAAACAAAAGACAGCTTTCCATTCAATAACAGACCTCACATTTATCATTAAGCTTTAGCTACATTTATTAAACACTTATTAAATGCTCTGCCAGTGAAAAAAAGAGAAAAGAAAATAGAAAAAACCTATTATACAAAATTGTTATACATCTCACAGCCAATTTTGGTCTTGACTAATTGAATACATGTGAGGTCTTTTGAAGATGGAATGAGGGTGTAGATCAGGTAAGTATTGGTCCAGCAGCTCAGTCTTTCAGTTGGGAAGTAAACTTGATGAGTCTGTTCTATGGGTGGAGTAAGAGAGAATCTCGATGTATGCCTAAGTCTTGAATTTTAAACATCAATGATGTTTTTTTGGATCAATCAGGCTTTTACCTCAAACCAACACGCTTCGGAAAGGTTGGTGAACAATGCAACATTTATAATTATGTTCAATCATCAACCTTTACTTTATTGGATTGAGGGTTTGTATCTGATGCTACTTAGAGTATCAAATATAGGGTTGGGCTTTGGAGTAATGATTAGATTATTTGGATAGGTTTAGTACGTTTTTGGTCAATTTAGTAAGGGTTCGGTAAAAACAGACCTGCTAAATCGTTTTAGTTAATTAGTAGCCAGGGAATAAGTAGCCAGATTAGACTTTAGCTAGGTTCTATGTTGTGAAGGCTTCTTTTTTTTACACCTTTACTTTCACCATGTGTTTAGTGTTTTAATCCTCCTAATTCTCATTATAAATTGTTTTTTTTTTAAACCCCATTTTTTTGTTTTACAACTTTTATGTTGGTCTGTGTGATCCATCCTCATTTTGACCTTTTTATGTTTCCTTTTTCTTTTATGTTTGTTTTGTCCGTCACCATCACCATCACCACCACTACCACCATTACCACCGCCATCATATCCCATTTCAACTACAAATATAACTCAAACAACAAATCCTACTTCTGTAAACCCGCAACCAAACGTGGAACTCACCAAATCAATTCAATTAAACTCAAACCTTGAAACCTTCTGAAATGGATGCTCCTGCCAGAGCCCTCAGCACCACCACAGGAAGTCAAATGTTTTAGCTCTAGTTCCACCAGTATTCTGGTAAGTTGGAAGCCACCACCTGTGGAGCTTCAAAACGGGATCATTACCAAGTACACTATTCAGTACGCTGCTACAGAAGGAGAAGACACCTCGTTAAAGGAGATTGAGGAAATTCTGCCAGATATGTCACGATACCTTCTGGAAAACTTGGAAAAATGGACGGAATATCGAGTGACCGTAACAGCTCATACTGATGTCGGCGCAGGGCCAGAAAGCCTACCACAACTCATCCGTACAGAGGAAGATGGTATGTTTTGCCAAACAGCTGTGCCCTTTTGCTATTTTGTAACTATCCCTGAATCTTTTATTACTCCTGAATCCTGCTTTTTCAGACTCTTGCCAGTCACCTTTCCCCTCCTGTTTTTATTAGAAATGTTATTTATTTTAAGGACTAATTCTATTAACATGGATAATTTCTAATGTTTCTGCTCACAGTACTGACATTTTTAACAGTACCATTTTTGGAAACAAATTTAAATAGCTGCTTTTTCTGCTATTAAAACAGGATTTATTTCAACAAATACATGGCATTTTCTTTCCAAGAACCCCAGGCCTCAAGCTTCCAACTGTCCCGACTGTCTGTTTTTTTCACATAAATTTTTTAATCACCATTTAAAATACATTTTTGAAATTGAAAATATTTTTTGACAGAATGCTATGTCCAGTTTGCTGATACATTTTTGTCTGCATTTTGAAGCGAAAGCTTAAATGGACAGTAAGGGGCAAAGACAAACAACGGAAGTCTTGGTATTTTTTTTTTTCCATCAATGGCCCGTATGACATTTTTTACCTCTATCGAAATTTTTTATTTAATTTTTTTCAACACATTTAAGCCAAACTCTTTCTGGGCGCTTCAAAAAATTTTTGAAGAACCCTCTTTGGCTTATTTTTTCCATTTTTACTCCATATTTTTAGTCCACAAAATTCATTTTTTAATGTCTTTTAAAAATATTGAGGTCACCTTTAAGACCTGTTTTTGGGGTTGTTTTTCATTTTTCTTTTTTTGATTTTTCAAACTTGCCACTGTTGAATTATTAATGTTGTGCACTAGAACAGCAGACGTTTAGTTACCCCGCCATGCTCATGGGAATTGTCCAGTCAGCGCAAAAAGGGTCTGCTGTAATGTTGACCTTTTTTGTTTTTTTATCTCATGATTCCTTCAGTTCCCAGTGGCCCGCCTCGTAAAGTCGAGGTGGAGGCTGTCAACTCCACGTCTGTTAAAGTGCTGTGGCGATCGCCAGTACTCAACAGACATCATGGGCAAATTCGCGGCTACCAGGTACATTATGTCAGGATGCTTAATGGGGAACCAGTGGGCCATTCTGCCATCAAGGACATCCTGATTGATGATGCTCAGGTAGGCATCCACCTGCACACTACACAGTCATGATTATTTTTTCTGCCAAACTTGAACATTTATGTTCTAATAACACAAAGATGACTTCCACAGCTATTAGTAAATAAGTATTAGACAAAATAGCATAAGTGATGTCATCAGTAGCTGTGGTAATGGGAAATGGAAATTAGAATTTCTTTCTCACTTTTTGATGTTGATTTATATGTTCAATAATAAAGGTGACATAACCAATATATTTCTCCTTTACAACATTTACATGATAGCTACATAAATGCATGGATTTCATTTAGAAAATACTGATAAAAGCCAATATACTCATCCATCTAAAGTACTGGCTTCAGGTTTCATCTGGCAGAAATATTGTGTAATTGTCAGCACCCTTCTTTCACTAATGCTACATGAATTGCATACTATGAACTGTTATTAGAATATATTTTTCTCTTATTAATTCCTCTTTATTTGATGTTACACATGAACCTCAACATGTTCTCTCTCTCTCTCTCTCTCTCTCTCTCTCTCTCTCTCTTTCTCGCGCTCTCCCTTTGTTCTTGCTCGTACATCTTACCCAGTGGGAGTATGATGATTCAACTGAATATGTAAGTACAGATAAAAGTGTCTCAGATAAATTTTCCTTTGCTTTCTTTACGCATCAACATCTTTTGTACAAAAGCTAGCTAAAAGGCGTGTCAATGCATTTGTATAACAGCTTCTTGCATTCATTTTTTTTTTATTTCTTGTTCTGATGCAGCGCAGATCGAGAATGTTGATTTGAAAGCAAATCTAATAAGAAAATGATGAATGTATTATCATATATTCTATTTCAGGCATTTTTGATTGCTTGTTTTTTGATATGTTGCTTTAATCTACTTGATTTCATTAGGTGTTGAAAATTGCTTTATTTCTTTTTTGAATGCAGGAAATGATCCTGACAGATCTGCAGGCAGAGACCACTTATTCAGTCACAGTAGCTGCCTATACTACGAAGGGTGACGGAGCTCGCAGTAAGCCCAAAGTGATCACAACCATGGGTGCAGGTAAGAAACAGAGACATAAAATATAAATGCCTCTTGCAGCCGCTCACAAGAGAGCACTAAATGTCCCTTTAATCATGGTACAACTCGATTCTACTGTAGAATGCAAATGGTTAATCAAATAACAGTAATTAATAATAGAAACTTCTTGGTTATATAATAACGTTGTAGAATCAATACAGTAAACCAGCATTTTGAGATGTAGTTAGTCATTTAAACATCTAACAATACAGTTACACAGGCTTGCGTGGGTTTCCTCCGGGTACACCGGTTTCTTCCTACAGTCCAAAACATGCAGATTAGGTTGATTGGTGATTCTAAATTGTCCATAGGAGTGAATGTGTGTGTGTGAATGGTTGTTTGACTATGTTTTGCCCTGAGATGGACTGGCAACTCGTCTAGGGTGTGCGCTGGGATAGGGACCAGCAGACCCCCTTGACCCTGAATTAGGGAATAAGCGGGTAAAAAGATGAATGAATTAATGAAATCATGTTTGTGCTCTGAAGCTGCCTACCTAGAAAAGTGACCAAATAATGACCTTATATGATGATGAACATACATATATATATATATCCTCATTCCACATTTACCTTCTGCTTTATTTTCTGCCAGTCCCAGAAAAGCCACGGCTGATGGTCAGTCCCACTAACATGGGTACAGCATTGCTCCAATGGCATCCTCCTCCAAATACACACGGACCACTCCAGGGCTACCGGCTCCGCTTTGGACGCAAAGATGTTGAGCCCCTGACTGTCATTGAGTTCCCAGAGCGTGAGAATCATTATACTACGAAAGAAATACACAAGGGAGCTACGTATATTTTCCGCCTTTCCGCTCGTAACAAGGTGGGCTTTGGTGAAGAAACAGTAAAAGAAATCACAACCCATGAGGACAAACCCTCTGGTTTCCCACAAGAAATCAAGGCTGAAAGTGCCACCACAACCACCATTCAGGTCACCTGGCAGCCCGTATTATTGGCGGAGCGTAATGGCATTATTGTCAAATATGCCCTTCAATACAAAGACATCAATAGTCCTAGGAGTCCATCTGAACTTTTCATCACTGCCCCTGAGTCAACTGTGAACCTGGATGGTCTTAAAGCAGACACCACTTATGATATCAAAATGTGTGCTTTCTCCAACAAGGGCCCGGGGCCTTATAGCCCTAGCATCCAGTTTAGAACTCAACCACTTGATCAAGGTAGGAGGACTAAACAAGCACTCCCTGAATCAACCATCGATCCACCAGGCTCTTCTATCAGCATTGCGCAACTTTACCTGCTAATCGTCAAGCAAGCAGGGATTTCTGTATGCAATAGTTTCAGGGACTATACATTCATTCTCTTAAATTTGGGGTAAAATACTTGATAGGGTTTTGTTAGAAAGCTTAGAAATCTGTAAGACAGTGGTTGGTGCTGAATACATTAAAGGTAAGATGAAAGTATTGGGCTAGTCCTGTTTAGAAGGAATGCACTTTAAACAAAGGTAAGGTTTTAGTGTGTGTACTCCGGTAAAAGGTCCAGGCAGAACAGACTTTCTTGTACTGGCCATGTTTGTCTAAATCATCTACTCCACCTTTCTTTTAGCAGTGTTTGCAAAAAACTTTCATGTGAAAGCTGCCATGAAGACCTCAGTGTTGCTAACCTGGGAAATTCCAGACAACTACAATCCTGCCCAACCATTCACAGTAAGAAAACTCACAGCTTTGGATACAGACTAATAGAAAGAGTAACACATCAAAGTATCTCAGAGTATCTAAATCTTTTGCCAATTTTCCTCATTGAGTGAGGTCAGGCACTGATATCAAGACTTGGGTTGTCTTTGTTTCTTGTAGATTCTGTATGATAATGGCCAAAGTGTAGAAGTGGATGGCAAACTGACCCAGAAGTTGATCACAAATCTGCAGCCAGAGACACAATACTCTTTTCTCTTAACCAACCGGGGAAACAGCGCTGGGGGTTTGCAGCACAGAGTCTCTACCATGACTGCACCAGACATCTTGCGCACCAAACCTTACTTAATAGGAAAGACCAACTCAGATGGCATGGTTACTGTGGAGCTGCCTTCTGTACATGCAACTGAAAAAGTCAAGTAGGTTATTTTTTTCCATTCTGCTTCTTTTTTATATTAAATTTTCACTTTTGTCTTTCTTTTAATCCCGCCAGTGTTTTGTCATTTTCCAGCCAAGTCTAATCTAATTAGTTAGCTATTAGCTTTGATCACAGCATCATTCTGGCATCCTGGCTTAGGCCCTATCGTTGACAGCCCACTCTTTCTATCTTTGGCATGGTGTTTATCTTTCTCTGTGTTTGCTTTCTGGGGAAAACTCATTCATCTTAACCAGACTACTGCTAGATCTAGAGCCAGTTGTCTATTTGTCTAAGTGTTAGCCACTATTTATTGACATGGTAACAGTTAAAAAAAATAGACTGTTTATTTGCTAACAAGAAGTTCAGAATTCTTCATTGCACTTTTTGTGTTCAATTGCTAGACTTTAATCTAGTGTTGTTTAAATACAAATGGGAAAAGGTTTATTTATATTGATTAACTAATCTTGACAAATGGAGTGTTCTTCTAAAGAAAACTTCATTCATGATTTAACGTGTTAGCTGACTACAAATGAATGAATTAATTCCTTTAATATGAGGTTTCAAGAAAATAAAGCAATTTATAGTAAAAGCTTCTGTTTATTGACATAATGTTTTCTTTTTTAAAAGGGGATACTACATTGTGGTGGTTCCTATGAAGAAACAACGCCCTGGGAAGTTTATCAAACCCTGGGACAGCCCAGATGAGATGAACCTGGAGGAGGTAGAAATAACGGGACCCTAAAATTGAAAAAAAGACATGTATTTTTTTAGCAAGAAAAAAGAGATTGTCCAAGGTCATCATAGCAATAGTGGGTTCATACCTCATCTTTGTATTGAAAAAAATCAAAACCAGTCGGTCCACCAATGTAACACCAGAGCACTGTGATCTGAGGCGTTGATGGAAGCACACAAAGTAGCTGCACTTAAGCTTCAGAAAAAGACAGAGACAAAGAGTGACTTCGGTGCTCTTAGCCCAGTCATTGTATGTTTCCGCCTCTACTGCCCACATTGTGCGGCGCGGCTTGCAGGGCCACATTCATATGCAAATAGCTCCTGATAGGCTAATGGGCACAGTGCGAGCACTAACACCATAATGTATTACCTCTTCTTTTGAAGTGCACACGCTCCTGATTAAAAGAGGAAAGAAAGGGAATAAAGGAGAGGCCACGAGGGAGAAAATTTTATTGACATGTTGCATCCTCTGTAGCATATTATTTTAGGGATGAATAAATATTTGTACCTTGTATAAACATACAGACGAAGCGTCAAAGGTGAAGTGTCAAAGCTGAACATTTAGGTGGATTATGGATAGGATACTTTAAGGCTCATTTTGAAATCGTTTTTACATATTGATAGTACATACTGAACTCACACTTATGCTGTGATTATATAGAGAGATCAGGATTTCATGGAGGATGGACTATGTGGAAAGTGCAGATTTATACATTAAGGCTATTTGACAACAACACTTTTGTAAGAAAAGCATTGTTGTAGAAGGTCCTGGGTTCGCTTCCCAGGTCCAAGGATCTTTTTGTGCTGAGTTTCATGTTCTCCTCCAGGTACTCCGGTTTCTTCCCACAGTCCAAAAACATGCAGATTAGGTTGATTGGTGATTTTTAATTATCCATAGTAGTGAATGGGTGTGTGAATGGTTGTTTGTCTATGTGTTGCCCAGCGATGGACCCATCCAGGGTGTACCTCTGCCTCTTGCCCTATGTGAGATAGAATAGACGCCAGCACACCCCCGTAAGCCCGAATTAGGGAATAAGCGGATAAGAAGATGAATGAATGAATAAAAGTATTGTTGTCTTTGTATATACTAGTTAGTATAGATTAAATATATATTAAATACTAAAAAGAAAAGGTGACTTAACTTTTAAGGTATTTTCATGCATACAAACTTTAATTTACTTCCCTGTCAACTTTTACGGTCACAAATATTTTTTAAGTTGGCCCAAGGACAGAGGGATTGAGCGAAATTGTGACAGGTCAGTCATTGAAGATTGAAGACATTATCACTCTGTTATGTCTCTGTGCCTTACAGCTAAAGCTCTTACACATTCAGCTGAAAACATACACCCCCTTTAACTTGGATTTTAAATCTCTTTCTAACAGGACTAGCATTTTCAAACTATGTGTGTTTCAGTTTAAAAGGTTTTATTATTTTTTTTTTTAATTTCAATACAATCATTATTAATACATCATCAATACAGTAAGTGGTTGGGACCAACATGGTTACTCAGATCGTAGGTAAGATTGGGGGAACGGTACTGTAGTAGGGCTAAAACTTTCAAACCCTTCAAAAAATGTTGGCAATTAGCTTGAAAGCTTTTTTTTGTTACATTGTATAAACGTGTCTGTATAGAAATAAGTACATATCCAATGTTTCTTTACAAAAGATTGTCAGTTTGTGTTGGTTTCATCAGCTCTTTTATCTCCCCACTTTTCTATAATTCATAGCTTCTACGAGAGATAAATCGGACAAGTGGAGGTGTGCGTTTTCGTAGACAGATTGAACCTAAACCCTACATCGCAGCTTTCTTTAAAGAGATGCCTACTGAGTTTACACTCGGAGACAACAAGCTGTATGGAGACTTTGAGAACAAGCAGCTACTCAATGGACATGAGTACATCTTTTTTGTCCTTGCTGTGCTGGAGATCTCTGAAAACGTAAGATTTATTTTTCAACCCGCTTTATATCCTCATCTTTTTTTCCCCAACCATTACATTTTTTCCAGTTTGCAGCAGAAATTGACTGATAAACTTTTTCATCATGCATCTGCTACTAACTCAGATTACTGAGTCATAGAAATTGGTTTTGCCGGTATTGAGATTTGCATGTTATATGTTTATATGACCAAATGCCATAATAGTAATAGTAATAACTGCCTTTTAATCATTTTGACCTTGTAGGGACATCTGGATGGTAGCTTTGTCATAACATTTTAGTTTTTTTAATTTAATACATTATTTACTGTGGTCAATGGCATTTTTAATTTTGGTTGTAATAATTAGTAATAGTGGTCAGCATGATAGCTTAATATAGCACGGTCAGTTCACAATAAGAAGGGCAAGGTGTTTTTCTGTTTGCATGTTCTCCCTGCACGTGTGTGGGTTTTCTCTGGGTATTCCGTTTTCATCCCACAGTCCAATGTACTTTTATTTGATTAGTGATTCTAACATTGCCAATAGGAGTGAGAAAGAGAGAGTGTGTGTGTGTGTGTGTGTGTGTGTGTGTGTGTGTGTGTGTGTGTGTGTATGGTTCATCTATGTCTGGTCCTGCAATTGACTAGCAACCAGCCCAGGTTGTCCCCCTGCCTCTCACCCTACGTGCTCCAGCAGACCCCAGTGACGTCGAATAAGAGGGTTAGAATAGGACTGAATGAATGAATGAATTATTAATAGTACATATTTCTGTAGGACCTCCGGAAAATGGTGTCCCACAATGTTGCATTCTCATACATGTGTGTGTACATGTTTATAACACCTGGTGGCTAGCTAAACCTGAATTTATATGAGTCAATATGAGTAAATTGAGGGTCCAAAACCTTATAAATGGAAAAGGATGGGTTTTTTTGAAAAAGGAACAATGCATGAAGATTAGGATTGGGCGAAAGGTTATGTATTAGAGATACAGGATATTAGGGATTAGGGTTTGTACAGTCTAAAAACCACAACACCTATGGAGAGTCCCCACCAGAATAGGAAACCAGACATGTGTGTGTGTGTGTGTGTGTGTGTGTGTGTGTGAGGGTGTGAATTAAACTTGGCTGGCAGGCTATGGAGGCCCCAGAGGACTGTCAGTCTCAGGAATGCCTAGATAACTGCCTTCTCTTTAATAGCACCAGATACACAGGACGCCTTATCTACTCCACTGCAGTATGTGTGAAAGAATGAGAGAAAGAGCGAGGGAGAGGGTAAGAGGAACAGAGAGAGAGTGAGAGAGAGAAGACATAGAGAGTGAACTCTTTATAATCCAGCAGTATTTGCATTTAATGAGCAGTATTTTAATTTATCCTGGTTCTGCCATTGCGTGTATTGGAGATAATAGAGGAAGTGAATGTGTGAGAAATAAGTCAGGTTTTTATTTATTCATTTATTTTTTTATGTTTTTGGTTTAAATTGCAGAATAACATTTTCTTTCAGTTCTCCCACAGTAATGTTGACTGTGTATGTTTTCTGTCTACAGCAAATGAATTTGCTTAGGGTAGACAAATGAATTTGATAATTTATTCATTTATTCATTTATTTTCTTTTTTTAATTTGTAAACAACAAAGGGCATAACATATCTAAACTGATTAATAGTTAAATTCAATTCATAGTTAATTGAATAGTTATATAAAAAATCGTTTGAATGGCTATACGTTTGTATGTGTGTATTTCTGTAGACGATGTATGCCGCAAGTCCTTACTCTGACCCGGTGGTTTTGGCTGATATTGACCCCCAGCCTATTATCGATGAAGAGGAAGGCCTAATTTGGGTAGTGGGTCCAGTGCTGGCTGTAGTCTTCATCATCTGCATAGTCATTGCTATTCTGCTATACAAGAGGTGAGAATGTGTATATGGTGGGATTTCCATAAAATAACATTTACGACGGCGGCGCGGTGGCGTAGTGGTTAGCACGCTCCCCTCACAACAAGAAGGTCCCGGGTTCGATTCCCGGGTCTGGGGTCTTTCTGTGTGGAGTTTGCATGTTCTCCCCGCG
>JAOTRA010000026.1:1055874-1066604 GCA_026260255.1 Pseudolaguvia tuberculata | reverse complement strand
CGCCAAGTCTAATGTGCGGATCGTGGATCCGCTGTGGCAACCCCGAAAGGGAGCAGCCGAAGGACAAAGAAAGAACATTTACGACAATCATAAAACAATATCCATTAAACTTTGTCTTATTAGCAGGTGTTTGCTATAGTACTTAACACTGAAATTAAAAATTTAAACCTTATTCATTCTAATCAACTCTAATAGCGATACTAAAATAATACTACTTTACTGTAGACTTAAACACATTCACAAATGTGTAGCAAGTCCCATAATCATGGGGCAGGCCAATGAAAACTACAAAGTAGAAAATCTCATATGTCTTATACTTTGATAAGGAATCAAAAGGTCATTGATATATTTTGGGGCAGTAATATTCAATAACATTTACGCTTTAATAATCAACAAAACCTTAAACTCAATACTAAGTGTATTGAGTACAGACAATCAGTGTAAAGAACCCAAAACTGGAGTATCTCTCTCTCTCTCTCTCTCTCTCTCTCTCTCATCAAATAAAACATACCGACCATAGTTATGTAAGGATTTTAAAAGATGTCGCTAGTATTAGGATTCAAGAATACTTTGATTTTTGGTAGCATAACAAGCAGCCCATTCATTTGTGGGACAGTGTTGGCTCAATGGTTAAGGTGTCGAGTTGTTGACCGGTTGACACTTGGGTTCAACCACCACCAAGGAAGACCTTGGCTCAAGTCCGCCACTGTTGGGTCCTTTGTGCTCCAGGGGCGTTTTGCTGACCCTGCACTCTGACCCCAGCTTACTAAGATGGGATATGCGAAAAAAGAATTTACCTCATGGGATCAATAAAGTATATCAAAATCAAAAAAAAAATCCTTCATTCATTTGAAGATCAATATCAAGTAGGAAAATAAATTGCCAGTAAAAGACGTAGACGTAGCATTAAAAAAAAATATGATTTGTGAACGTTTATCGTCATTAAATGTAAGTCAGGCAGAACAGTATGCAGTACAAAGAAATAGTGAAATTCAAAACAGTCTTTGGCCACATCCCTACCCTGTGTTAATTATTTTTCTATAATAATATAGAAGTTTAAGCTTAAGGCTTAAACAAAACATAAGTATATTTGAAAGGACAAGTAGATTTTGAAGCTTCGGATCTTGTCTTAAGTTTGATGGTCTATTGCTATTCAGGGTCTTGCCTTTTGGCCTTGAGACTGGACTATAAATTTAGCCAGCCATTTAAGAGTCCACTTCGGACATCATGGTCTTGAATATACAGTGCGCTTTGCGTTCTGTGTGTGTACTCGTGGCAGATTTAAACACCAACAGTAGAGTCAATGTCAAGCCTTACACCTCCCAAACAATGCACAAACAACTCCTGCTGTCAGTATTATTCTTCAGGAGATTATCAACTGTTCAGAACAAGTGAACTGAATTAATCATTTTCTTTTAATACGATTCGAGAGGCATGCTTACTGATGCTAATCTCACAAAACCGCAAAACAACGGCTCAAAAGAGGGTGTTTCACCTCAATTATTGTAAATCATACTTTTTGCTTCACATTCTCATTTCTTATTTTTCCCTTCACGAAAGCGAAGAAAAAGGGCATCCATGCGTTTACAAGTAGAGCGGCACGATGAATATAAAGCAGCTCTGTCAGATCCACCTGCTCACAAATTGCAGCTACAGACTTTAGATAGCATAATTGAGCATTGAATCGGTAAAAAAGAACCATGCCGAGAAACAGGACAAATGAGTTCCAATTTTACTGCCCGCAAAGGAAGAGAAAATAAAATCATTGGTTTTTCTGTGTATCGTCATGTTTTCTTCTTTTAAAATATGGTGCAGGAAAATGTCAGCGTTTGTTCAAGCTAAAAGCCTTGTACCATAAACAGCTCCATACAAATCCATACGTATGTTAAAGAAACCTGCTACTCTTAATCTAACCCGATCTTCTCTTTTCTTTGTGCTTACTATGGAGCAGCAAACCTGACAGGTAAGACAGAGGCAAACAACAGTAACAGTAAACTCGGCTCTGAAGTGTCCTTGTCCTGCACGGTGTTTAGTTCCAACCCTAATCAAACACAAACAACCCTAATCAACCAAATAATCAAAATCTTTGTAGGTATTCTTGAAATTCTTGAGATATGTGTGTTGAGCCAAATTGGAGCTAGGACACCGGCCCTCCAGGACCGAGTTTGGAGACCCCTGGATAGAGGCTAGAACTTGTTCGAAACTATTTCAACCCTGTTCTAGAAAATATTTAATGACATATTAACGTTGTGTTTTTCGAGCTTAGTAAAACTTATTATACAGTACAGCACAAAATACAGCCTTTATGAGTTAACATTCTGTTGACAGATACAGGTATATACGTTAAACTCAATAAGTAGTTAGTTGTCTGTAAAAAGCTTATGTAGGTGTTATGTAACTTTATAAGCAGTTCGAACCCTCCATGGGGTGCTGTAAAATAGCTGAGCCTGTGCTCTGGTTGGTTCTAACTTGGATTTGTCAGTAAAAGAAATTCCGAGTTCTTTTTCCTATCAGTATTTAAAAACAAGGATTTAGTAAAAATGTAAAGAAGTTCATAAAATATATGTAGTTCTTAAAAAGATATTTCCACCTTCTAGTTATGTAGATTATGTTGAGAATTCTCTTTTTTCCGAATAATCTGGCTTGCAGGAGACAGAGACGTCAGACAAAATATCCTTCATTTCATTAAATGTACCACATTTGGCAGATGTCCTTATCCAGAGCAACTTAAATGTATCGCTTTTCTACAACTTAGCAATTTGAGGTTAAGGACCTTGCTCGGGGGCACAACACCTTATCCATTAAGCTACCACTTCCTTGTTTGACTCAATTTGCAGTACACTAACCCTGTATGGTAACCACGTTTTAGGTTAGGTATGAAGGGCCAGAGTTTGTCTTTTTTTTGTAGTCAGCAACTTTCCTAAAGTAGCACAAATATATGATTTTGATTAGGCATTGACCATTTGAAAAGAAAAAAAATATATAATAGTATTGATTTGTCTAATGCTCAAACACATTGGCAAATTTAGGACCCCTAAACGAATCAAATTATTTGATTGGATTTTAGGATGTTCTTAATGTTGATTGATGAGTCCAGCTCTGTAATCTGGAGCAGTAATAGAAAAGACTTGACAAGTAAATGATATAAGTGATTGACTGTCTTGTCTTATAACATAAGAATGTTGATGAACAAAAATTATTTAATTCTTCTTGTAGAAAAACCAGCAGTTAGTAATATTAAAAAACTGAATTTTAGCTGTATTTACTATGTATTCAATATTTTAAGGGTGTTATGTGAAAAGGATGAATTTGATAGTATTTTTCATTTTGTTGTTGTAGGAAACGAGCTGAATCAGAGGCTAGGAAAGGCAGTTTACCAAACAGTAAAGAAATGCCTTCCCATCATCCCACTGATCCAGTAGAGCTACGGCGTCTCAACTTTCAAACTCCTGGTAAGAACATCCTTATATTTTTGTCTTTATCATCACCATAATCATGTTTTCTTAATGAGTGGTCTACTTGGATCTGATTTGGCTTTTGTTTTTATTTACTATTGGGCTTATGAATCTTAAATGGTTCGGTTTCTTGTTCATCCTTACATAATGTTTTGGGATATATTTTAGAGTGAAACCCAAACCTTTTGTAAACCATCCAATAATCATTCAACGACTTGTTTAAAAGGGAATTCAGTGATTAAAATATAAGCACTCTGCTTTGGGAGTAGAAATCAGATTTATAATGTCTGTTTATATTTTATCTAGTTGCACAACAATCAGATTTCTTTTTTATTCGCTCTAAAATAGTGTTAATTTTATGCTCCAAAAAACTGGGAAGCTTTTATCTGAAGTGCTGTTTAGTTAATAGTTTTACTTAATAGCTGTACTGTGCCACTTCTGAGACTTAACCTTCTAGTTTTCTGGGTGCCATAGCAGAACTTTAACCACTGAGCTCTGTTCTCGCTGGATGAAAGTCATTTAAAATCACTAAATTGTTTAATTGAATGTCACTTGTTGGTAGATTGAGTGGACTGCTGGGTCCATGCTAACAGCCCTTTAGTACCAGTCCTGTTAACCTCATGCTCTATACATCATTTCCTTCTCTACCTCATCCGACTTTAATACCCAACTGCTTCTCGTCACATTTTGTAGAAAAGGAACCAGTTATTGAAAATGTGGTGCTAGCTGATTTATTTGGAAAATACCCAGGTGAACTCACATGGTGAAGTGTGACTTCATTGCTCCAAAGGTGTTTATTAAGCAGTGGCGACACCTTGAGTTAAGGCTTGATAGACTCAATATAATGGCTAACTCCCATAAAAGCGGAGGGTTACAAGTGCCTCAGGAGGCTGTGACAATCCACCACGAACTACTGTACAATTTACACAAGTGGTGGCTCAAATGGTTAAGGCACTGAGTTGTTGATCTGATCACCCAGATGAACTGGGTCCAAGCCCCTCCACTGGTCGTCAGTCACCCCTTCCTTTTCTAGGTATGCTATGTCCACGCTGACCATGTGCTCTCCCCAACATAGATGTGATATGTGAAGAAAGAATTTCACTGGGTTTCATCTAACGATAAAAAAAGATGTTTCCATTTAATTTAAAAAATCAGTTTAAAAATTAACTGAAAAAAAAAAAAAAACTGTACTATGAGCTAAAAAAGGGATTTGTGTATATGGCAGTGCGAATTCTAACTCGCTTATTCCCTAATTTGCGGTTACTGGGGTCTGCTGGAGCCTATCCCAGCACACATATGGTAAAAAGCCGGGTACACCCTGGACAAGTCCATCACGGGGTTACACATAGACAAACAACCACACACTCACTCCTATGGGTAATTAACAATCACCAATCCACCTAATGTATATGTTTTTGCAATGTGGGAGGAACCCGGTGTACCAAGAGAAAATGCAAACTCCAGGAATTGCTGTGTGGTGACATTGCTAATCACTGTGCAACTTCCCTCCAAAGATTCAGATAGAAGCATGAGGTAGATTGGTGTTTCCTTGGAGCAGAAACAGATTAAGGGTCTTACATAGAAGTCCAATAATGGCAGCTTGAAAGCAGTGCTATTTGAACCCTGATCCTCCAATCAAAAACCCTGAGCATTACAATTCTGAATTTTGGCTGTCAGTAGTCAAGAATCATGCTAAATTTCATCATTGGCAGAAAATAGCTAATTACAATTTTTTTGTGCTAATAATCTGATTCGTAATGATCCATTTTTTTGACCACATCAATTCTGATCTTTTGGGAAATACGAATTATGTCGTATCAGAGATAGACATAGAATTTGTAGGAGGGATATGTGGAGGTTGATGAGCTGTGAACATAACCCCTGTTTCTTAACCCTGGCTGACAGGGTGAAAGCATTCCAGACCCAAACCGTCCAACCAGAAAGAAGCCTTGAATAAGAAACAGCTGTGTTCTTGTAGCATAATTTGTTTTTGGTTTTTTTAGCATGGCGTTAGTTAAAAAAAAAACTATACAGTATATGCCAGTCAGTGATTTCTTTCATTCTCTGAGGCTTGTTTTGTTCAGACTTCAGAGCAACTCATCAGGGAAGGTTTACAATATTCCCTGTGTTCTATAAGCAGCCCAAACATCCATTACTCTTCTAGAGAAAACAGACATTTGCGCCTCTTTTGAGGGTGGCTATATTACTCTGACACTTCCTCCTCCTACCACCCTTGAAATTCGTCATGTGCACAGCGTGTTGCCCCGTCCATCTCCCATTTTCATCTTAAGGGTGCTCGATGTCAGCACAGTCGCACTCGGCAAGTGGCAGTTTCATTGTTGTCATGCCTGGAAATGGATCTTGAGTGGTGGTAAATGGGTACTTTTGGATGCTTTTTCCATTAGCTAATGCCTACTTCTGTCATCCACTCAGATGAAAGAACCATTCCTGCTGTAGACATACACACACTCCTCCGTTCTCTCTCTTTCTCTCGTTTCCCTTTAGTTATTCACTTTCTCTTACTTGCATGCTATCAGCTCTTATGCAAACTGGTTATTAAAGCTTCGCTTACACTCTCTACCCCGATCCTGCACCCCTTTCCTTATTTTCTCACTCTCCAAGACTCCCACTTTTTATTCTAACAACCCTCGTCGATTCACTCATACACAATTTCACTCTACAAATCTCCCACAAGTTTGAAATCATCCGCAGTCAGTCGTTAGCCTTAAAGTGAGTCGAGTGTTTAAGGTTATCTGCCCTATTTTGCAGCTAAAACTTTAAAGTGTTGTGTCTCTCACAGCTTCTTTTTTTAAACCTCTCTATTTCCATCAGAACTTGTTTCTTATTGCTGCCATTACATTCTTTTGTGTGATGAGTGTTGCAGTTTTCTTTGCACGCTAGTGTTCCCCAGCTACTAGCATGTAACACTTTGTGTTTTTACTAACAAACAGAAGTGTAAAGGAGGAGGTAACTGTCTCATTGACGACATATAAGTCCATATTGTTTGTGCAGCTTCCTTGTTTAAGTTAAGGATGTGATCACCACATTTGCTTTAACCTTCAGCGACATTTAATTTACACCGCACCCCCCTTTCCTCCGCAGGTCCTGGTGCCTCCGGTTACCCCAGTAACCTCCATCTGTCAAGTTAGTTGGTCTCGTTTTTACACATGCCATTGTATCTATTCACCATTAATTCTTATCATCTACCTTTTCTCCATTTCAAATATTCAGACTTCCATTGAGGCTTTCCACCATCTAACCCATAATGCTTCACTTTCATGCCATCGCAGGAAAACCTTGGAGCTCCATGTCATATGCACAAACGCTGAACATCCAGCTTACGTGTTTTTTCGACCTGTTTTTGTTGTTTATATAATTTATCCATTTTCTCTTGTCATATTAACTTCCGCCGTAATAACATTTTTCTTTCACCTCAGGAATGCCCAGTTGGACTTCTCCATTAGCTTATGTCTCCATCCTCTGAGAGCATGCCAAACGCTTTGAGTGTTTCCTTTAACAATACTCACATCCTCCATATAATAAACCTCATCTCTGGTTATCTGTAAGTCTTTTTATGCTAATGTTATTATGTTGGTTTTTTTTTTCTTTTATATCTACAGGTATGACGAGCCACCCACCGATTCCTATAATGGAATTGTCCGACCACCTGGAGAGACTCAAAGCCAATGACAACTTGAAATTTTCGCAGGAATATGAGGTAAAACCCACACGGTCACAATGAGTGGCACTTTAATGCTAATGAACTTCTTATAGCATAATAATGTAAAAACTGCTTATCTTCAGTCCATGTCTCAGCATGAGAATATAATCTACTTTGTTAGTTTTTGTAATAAGGGAGAGAAATCTGAATCTTAAACAGTAAATAATGATCTATATGATCTATAATAAGAGCCTCCAGGCTAGATCTTGAGCTTTCTTTCTTGCTCATCCTAAGACAATAGATATTTATCATGTTTGGCAAACGTGTATCAGAAAAAAAGATGATTAGCAATGACATCTCTTTATCTACATAAACGCATTTGCAGCTGGATTAAATTATAATATTTTTCAGCACATATAAAAATTTTAAGACATATTAAATTTCATACAAATTTCCATAACCAAATAAACTAAATTACTTGCTATCTGGTTGCAATAACAATAATTATTATTCATCACTGCTAACACTTTCAACAATTAACAATTAAACTGATCATGATTGTATGTATCTTTCAGTAGTGGGCATTGCATTTTGTACCTGAGCTTTCAGTGGGGAGTATGCTTTTACATTACCGATACACCTCTTAATATCACCACTATCACCACTTAAAACCGTCAATTCTATATACTATGGAATTACAGAGACATTTCATTTATTAACTGGTCTGGAAATGGTAAATAACTCTTTCCCGGGAAAAGAAAAGCTAGATATCATCTTTGTTAGCCAAACTTTCGTTAAAATGTCTAACTCTTCCGGAAAACTCCAGAAAAAAGTTTTTAATGCAAAGTTATTTTCTTCTTTTCAGTCAGCCGTTCTCAAACTAACATTCTAATTCAACTTTCCACACACATTTCGTTAACCAAACCGGGCTGAAACTTTTATCAACCAACTAGAGGACGGAAAAATGCTTCTGCCATTGTACGCAGTCTAGCAGGCGGCAAGAGACGGGTTTGAAAATCTTAAAAAGAAATAGTCTCTAATAATATTAACAAATGGGGCAGTGCGGTGGGGCAATGGTTAGCACTCTCGCCTCACAAAAAGAAGTTCCCGGGCCAGGGATCTTTCTGTGCGGAGTTTGCATGTTCTCCTCATGCTTGTGTGGGTTTCCTCCGGGTACTCCGGTTTTTCTTCCCAGTTCAGCTGAGAGAAATCAAGAGAACTGTTGGGAATAAATTAAAACAATTTAATGGAACAAATATTAGAATTTAGCTTGTAAATAAAGGTCATATTCTAAAAGTGTTTAGGCAGCAGTAAAGGACTTACTGGCCTTTAAACCACTACACCATGGTGCCAGCCTAAAACAAAGATTTTAATAAATTACACATATTAACCAGTTCATATGCATTATGGTAAGTAGACAGTGCTGATATCAGGCCTAGAATTGATTTTCATTAAATAATACACAACACTACTAAAAGTACCCTTCTGTTAAGTACAGGTCCAAACTTTACAATTACATTTCAATGTCTGAAATTTGGGCTTTTTTTGAGGCTGGCTTATTTTATACAACTGAGTTGTTAATGAAAACTCATGATTGTGTGATCAGTATTCTAACACCTTAACCACTGGGCTAATCATACACATTTCAACCAACTTTCCCTCTAATAAAACTGCCAAATTTCCGATTGCCATGAACTCAAGCTGAGTCAGAAGGGTCAGATAAAACAGCGAAAATTTAATCCTGTTATTTCTGTTTGGAAAGGATGTGTCAATCCTTTTTACTGGTTTTTAGGAGTTTACTGATTCGAGTCTATGATGTAATTTCTTGTCTGATGGAAGTCAGCCTCTGATTGCATTCTGCAAAAAAATCATATTTGTTGCAATGTTATTTTGTTTTGTTTATCCATCAACACTACTGATTGAAACCTTTGGGCTTCATTGATAAATGGACTATTATTAAATGGAGCAGGAGAGCAATAAATAAATGAAGCCAGTCCTGAATGTGGCCAAAGCTAAATAGCCAAATGCATTTCATTCCAATGTATTTATTTAACTAACAGTTTAACACTTGGGTGGGTTTGAAAATGGAATGATTCCTATCAATAATCAATAAGCTCCACCCCAGGATCTTACTTGACCTCTATACTATTGTGCCTATAACCTTTCGACAGGTAACATTAGTACGCGAATCAATCTGGACCGTTTTTCCTGCCGTTTCCCATTCACTTTTAGCTCAATGTGTTTTTTTTATAACCTTTACAAATCTTTGGGTTTACACATCTCGCATTATTTTAGTAAATCAAGAATAATTTATAAACTTTATAAACTTTTTTTACTGTTTATAAAGTACTACCGGTACAAACTACCTTCACTGTAGGGCGACATTGTGTCATGCACTATCGGCTAAAAGCAAGATGATCCCGAGATCGATTCCCAGACCTGAGCCTTTCTTTGTGGAGTTTGTATGTTCTCCTCGTGCCTGCTTGGGCTTCCACTGTCCAAAAAAATGCATGGTAGGTTAACAAGAGAGAAGTACGAGTGTGCAGTCACTGATTTTAGCCGGAGTGCTGGTATGGCATCCATTCATAAAATAAACTACCTTTGTTCTTTAGTTTGTATTGCGATCTGAGGTTCACATTTAATGTTATCATGAGACAAGGTGTCCAAGTCAGTGGTCAGAAGGTCATGGGATAACTTCATTGCCGAGCTAGGTTATTGCACACAGCCTTTAACCATAAACTGCTCAGTTGTATGATAGTCGCCTTTTACTTTTACCATACAAGTAAAACTGATATATGTACAGTTATGGAAAAACTGGTTGTGTGTGTGTGTGTGTGTGTGTGTGTGTGTGTGTGTGTGCTTACTCACTATGCCACTGTTGTGATTTGCATGCATGATGCCTGGCCCAGTTTATTTGTGGCTTTGTGTGTGTGGTTGTGTATGTGTGAGAGAGCAAAGCGCTGCATGCTGCGTTTCTGCCATAGTCGCCTCCAGCCAATGAGGTCAGCCTCTGGCTCGGTGCCCGCCTTCCCCAACCATTACTGCAGCTTAACTACATCGAATTGTAATTCCAAGCCACTTTTTTCTCTCCCTTGCAGCGGCATGGAAAGTCATTTTGAGAGCACAATGAAATGAGGCCACGTTTCATTATGACCAATGTTGCGACCCGCTGTTTCAACACATTCAAATGAAATGCCTTGGCTTAGCCGAAGATTTGTTCTCACTCCTAAAACGCCGTGTCACGACCGGCAATGATAGAAAAATGTCACGTCTCCGAATTTTTCATTAATTTGGGATCCTATCCCAGTGCACATAGAATGAAAGGCAGGAGACCCTAGACAGGTTGCCAGTCCATTTCAGGGTCATACCTAGACGAACAACAACCACACACACTCACACTCATTCCTTTAGGCAATTTAGAGTGACCAATCAACCTAATGTACATGTTTTTGGACTGTGCGAGGAAAATAGAGCACCTAGAGAAAACCCAAGCAAGCCAGAACGGGAATCAAACCTTGCCAAGGGGTGAGGCGGCGATGCTTACCACTACGCCACCACGGTCATTCACTCCATGTTCCTCCCTGAAATTTGTCAACAAATTCACAAGGAGGCAT
>JAOTRA010000026.1:1011610-1025745 GCA_026260255.1 Pseudolaguvia tuberculata | reverse complement strand
CATCACTTTAATAAACTCACCTTCACTGCAATATGGATCCTGCCCTTTTGTCCATGCTGACGGCGCCGTTACAGAATGAAATATATTAATCCTTTATTTTTTGATTTTGAAATGTTGATTCTGGCTTAAACCCTAAAATTCATTGTCTCAGAAAATTAGAATATTGTGAAAAAGGTCAATATTGGAAAGGCATGGTGTCACACCCTAATCAGCTGATTACCTCAAAACACCTTTAATCGTTTCCTGAGTCTTTAAATGGTCTCTCAGTCTGCATTAGTGGGCAATACAATTGCTGACTCGACAGATGTGTGGAAGACAGTCATTGGCATTCTCCATAAGGAGTGTAAGTCACAAAAGTTTATTGCTAAAAAAATCTGGTTTTTCACTGAGTGCTGTATCCCAGCAGATTCATAGAAAATTTATTACAAGGAGAAGATTGTCTGTCAGGCAAATTTCCATTCAAGAAATTTGGGGCACTTTACCATGAGTGGACTGAACCAGTTTACAACGTTAAGCATGAATTTATGCATTTCATTGCTGCCACTTGATTGACAGATTAGATAATTGCATAAATAAGCAGGTGCACTGGTGTTTTTCTATGTTTTAATGTTTTATATATCACAATACTAAAGATGTTAAAAGTTCAAATCTTTATCGCTGCTAAGTAAATGGAGGATGTTTTTGTTATTTTTATGTGCGGTGGCATAGTAGATTCCCGGGCTGGGGATCTTTATGTGCGGCGTTTACATGTTCTCCCTGCGCTTGTGTGGGTTTCCTCCTGGTACTCTGGTTTCCTCCCACAGTTTAAAAATATGCACATTAGGTCGATTGGTGATTCTAAATTGTCCATATGAGTGAATGTGTGTGAATGGTTGTTTTGTCTTTGTGTTGCCCTGAGATCGTCCAGCGTGTACCCCCGCCTCTCGACCTATGTGCGCTGGGAGAGTCGCCAGCAGAACCCTGTGACCCCTGTGTTTTAAAATAAAAACAAATATATTTAAAATGGCTGAAAACCGTTATATAGTATAGAATATAAAATGATTAGGTACAGTTGGGACACAGCACAATGCTCATTCAGTGAATCCAAAACGAAATAAATGGGTTTTGAGAACATTTTTCGATCTGGTACCAAAGGCGGACTGCATAATAGCTAATTGCAGATTTTGTTTAGATTGAACCTTTGGTATTTTTATGTGACTTGATCCTAGTGATCTGATTGGTTTATATTCAGTGAGTATATCTGAAATGTGTTTTGGTCCTGTAGACCATTAAGTGACTTTAAAGTACTTTAAGGCAAGTACTTTAAAATCAATACTGAATGTTACTGGCAGGTAGTATAATGACCTGGGGGCAAAAATTATGTAATTAGATTTTCTGTTTTTGTCAGAATATTTGCTGTCTGGGGGTGTTTTGGGAAATGTGTGAAAATATTTACTTTTAAAATGTTAGCATGTATACGAGAACTATCTTTACTTTGAGCAGGCATTTCCTGATCTGATTTTCTCTGCTTCCTTTTTCTCCATTCTGAAAAGTGGCACTGATTGGACACCTATATTCAAGACATGTATTCACCATAAAAACTTCATCTTAGTTTCAGGATGACTTTAGTATAGTTTTATAGTTACACCGGGTGCTTAGGTGTATTTAACTTTTTATGTGGTTTAACTATGGTTTATTTAATTAGTTATGTGGTAGTCGAGTAGCCTCCAATTTTACCATATGCCTGGTGAAATAATTTCAGACCAGACATTGCATAAAATGAATTAGTGAAAAAAATTAAAATAAAACATGGATAATATTATTAAACCCATATGTATTTAACAACATTTTGTGCAATCAGAATTAATCAGCTACATTTGTGCTATATAAACCACCCACAAATGATGAAAAACATCAGCAGGATTTAGACCTCCATCAGAGGGGGTTTGATCGTAAACGGCATCTGTGTGCTCGGGCTATGATCTTCATTATAGATTATGACATATTACTAGATGCTTTACAACAGAGTATTACATTTTTAGTGACTAAGCAAATTATGGTTCCGATTTGTTTTTCATACCGAGGAACAATTTCAGAGAAAATCGCCTGCATGTTCTGTTCTAGTAAATCCTGCTTTCCTTGTGCAATATACAGGTGCTGGAAGCATGAAGTGCTCTAAAATGTCCTCCACCTTTGTTGACCTTGAACTTCACAGTGGACCAACAACAGCTGATGACATGGCACCTCAAACCATCACTGACTGTGGAAACTTTACACTGGACCTTAAGCAACGGGGATTCTATGCCTTTCCTCTCTTTCTCCAGACTCTGGAAGCCAGATTTCCAAAGAAAATGCAAAATTTACTTTAATCATCGAATATAATTTTGGATCTTTTTTTTGTCTTTAGCCATGGCAAGATGCTGTTCGAAAGTGGCTTGACACAAGGAATGCGACAACTGAAATCCATGTCTTGAAAACGTTTGTGTGTAGTGGTTCTTGAAGCACTGACTGCAGTCCACACTTTGTAACTCTCCCTCACATTTTTGAATGGATTTGTTTCACAGTCCTCTCCAGGATGTGGTTATTCCTATTGCTTGTACACTTTTTTTTGGTACTATCTTTTTCTTCCCTCTTGCATACTGCTCTACAAATAACCGGCCTCTTTTGCAATGACCTTTTGTGTCTTGCCCTCCTTGCAAGGTGTCAATATTTGTCTCCCAACTGTCCAATCAGCAGTCTTCCACGTGATTTTGTAGCCTACAGAACTAGATTGAGGCCATTTAAAGGTATTTGCAGGTGTTTTGAGTTAATTAACTGATGAGTGTGGCAACAGGTGTCTTCAATACTGAACATTATATATATTCATTACATATATATATATATACATTACACAATCAAATTTTCTTAGATAAATGAGATTTATAATAACAATGACTGTAGTGTTTTTATTTTAGCTTTTATCTACAGTATGCTCTTCATTTATTAATCCTCTAACCCGCTTATTCACTAATTCGGGGTCACAGTGGTCTACTGGAGACTATTCCAGGGCAGTGGTACACCCTGGACAGGTCACCAGTCCATCGCAAAGTCACACATAGATGAACAACCACATTCACTCCTATGGGAAATTTAGAATCATCAATTTACCCACTGTACATGTTTTTGGATTGTGGAAGGTCCAAGACACAATCCATGCAATTGTGGGGATAACATGACCATAACCACTATACCCCCATCCAATCCATTTTATTCTATTTTTTGTGAAATGCCTCTTTCTGTAATTGTGTGTTATCTGTGAAGTGATAGTAGTGGTATTAAAAGGTGTATCATCACTACGATTTTCAGACATTTCCCTAATGTGAACTAGAATTTTTTCTTATTTTTCAGCCTACTGAATGCATGAACCTGATTTAGTATGTATTCTTGTCCCTACTTATAAACTGCGTTACAGAGAACCATCTAGAACAGCATAGCTTTGTGTTCATGTGTCACTTTCGTAAAACACAGTAGAGAGATCTGAAACGCATTCACTGGCCAATAATGGTCCCTTTCGCACCCCATAATGATGCTCTTTTTTCTTCCTTCTCCAGTCATTTCTCAGTCACACCGCGCCACAATAACACTGCTCTCCAAACGGCCCCCACACTGTCTGAAAACACACACGCTAGATTTTCTTAAATCTTCCCAGTAGCCGGCTGAACAGGTGTTCAACAGCTCGGCTGTTCTCCCGGGTCTCTTAAACATTCCTGTTTTCCTCATTCATTTTTAATGTGCTGTGTGTGCATGAGTTGTGGCACAGTTACCAGTGTCAGACTGTACAAAGTAATAAACTAAACTAATGAAAACGCCATAACAGTCAGAGTTGTAGCACTGGCTGTTTTCCTGAGGGTGGAAACATTTTAGACAAGGAACGGTATCCACCATCTGGATCTTTCTGTCTTAGTAGTTCACCATGACAGATACACACACACCTGTACTGAATGAAAAATACAGAAATACTGTATTAAAATGTTAATCTTCACTGATGAATAATAGTGAAAATTACGGATGGGATCAATTTATGGTCTGATTAAATCAGATAAAAATATGCCAGAAGGGCGGCATCATGGTTAGCACAGCAAGAAGTGTCCCGAATCCCAGGCAAAGTGTCTTATGTGCATAGTTTGCATGGGTTTTTTCCACACAGTCCAAAAACATGTACATTAAGTTGATTTGGTGATGATGAAATTGCCCATAGTATTGTGTGTGTGTATTGATCATCTACCTGTGGCCTTGAAATGGACGTGTGAACCGTCGAGGGTGTACTCCTTGCTATTTGCCCTATTTGTGCCAAGGTTGGCTCCAGCACACCCCTGTGAGCCAGAATTAGGGAGATGAATGAATAATTTTCCAGATGTTCTACAAAAAACTTGTAGCCAAAGCATAGAAGAGCATGACATAATTTCTTTTTCTTCGCCAACTATTAAGCATGTAGCATCACTTCTCACTTTGAACCCGAGTATGAGCTATGAAGTAGTGTGAAAATATTCTTTTTATCTTCTCTAGTATGTCCTTTATCTGACTTCTTAAGATAAGATACATTTTATAAGATTTCTTATTCTCTGGTTGGTGTTTCAGTCAGAGAATGTTTGGGGATTATCACAACTGCTGAAACAGCTTGACAACTAGGGAGGGCTGTGGTTTAAACCTCAAATGCACCGCATAAACCTAGTGCCCAAATGGTGTACATTACTTAATAAAAATTCATCAAGACTATTTTGGGCTCTGATTGGGGATTTTGTTGGGTAAGGATGTCTGGGCTTAAATTTTGTCTTCCTCCCAAAGTTGTGTCAGAGACAATGTTCTGTACAGGACACTCAAGTTCTTTCACGCCAATCAGAACACAGCATGGAAAGCAAAGAGTCGACATTGAGTCAAAAGGGAGTACATAACTGTAGCATTTTTATCAGTACAAGTAGGGGCTCATTCTACTAATATGATAATAACAATAATACAGCAATGCTAAATATAATGTCACTTATTTGATCATCACAATGTGCTCAGGCTTTTCTGCTCCATAATGAGAATTAAATTATGGGCCGGATGTTTGGAAATGGAAATATTTATAAACACACACACTCATACCTTGGACCATAACCTTCCTACAGTTTGTCATTTTCCCAGCATGCTCCCATTAATGGGAACTTTTTTTTTAACTTGCACAAACAGTGGTAGCAGCCACGGTAACTAAGCAAAACAGAATTGGTTGGGCTGACCTCATGGTGGTTTGGCTAAGCAAAGATTCCAAACCAAGGAGGGAAAAACAACAGCTCTTTTAAACCTCTGGCAGGTATTAGCATGTTAGCATTAGCCCATAGGGTTCGTTAGGTCCATTTGGACTGATGGATAGGAGAGAAATTTAATGTCAGCCAATTTGTAGGAAAACCATCCTGGTTCTTGCAGACTTCACACAGGTGCTGTTGAGGTCATTTCAATCAGCAACTTCCAGAAACTATGCCAGAATTAGGCCTTGGCATGCTAATAAAGAGCATGTAAAGCTTGTCTATAAAAAATTATTTGGTTCTTTGATGTTGTTGGAAACCTTGAGTTGTGGCTCCACTAAAGAAAATCCTTCCCGGCCTTAATAGAGCTTTTGTGATCGCCTCTACAGAGAATTACCAAATGAAACATTTTTGGTTAACACGTTTTCCTGACTGTTACAGGTTTATAAATTAGCTAGGAATTTACATGAATTTGAGGCAGGTGTTATTGATTTACTTTTTAATGTCTGACGTTAAATTTATTGTCATAATTATCTGACTTTGTTATTGGGCCCACATTATACTACAGTCTTTCTTTTACAAGCAGTTAGATCTGCCATTTATCGAGGTAGCTAAGATTTCTTGGTATTTTAAACTATTGACTTTTGTTACGCTCTCCTCTGTGATGGATGTCTCCGGCAAACCACCAACGTGTTCTCCTGGGTGTTGGATCATCGCTTCGTGTTCAAGTGTGTTTGCGCTCTTATCATGTAAGTGTGTTCTAAACTCATTTCAAGTCTAGATTTTGCCACAATCTCAATTGTTTTTCTGTATTATCTTGATTTCCTGTGGGGTTTTTTTTTGTTGCTTTTTTTTTTTGACAATAAAACCATTTTATTTAAAACCGCCAATCCTGCGTTTGGGTGACCCTGCTTGTTTGAGTTCCTCCTGTCTGACAGCCTTCTACCCTGCAGATCTTTTGCACACACCCATACTGGATGTAAACAAAGACTATGATTTTTCCGCCATCAAACTTCACTGTTTTCTGGGTGAATCTCAGGATTTTCCTTCTGCCACTTTTCCAGCATCCATCCTTTTAGCAGGCTATGGGCCTTGGCAAATGCCACACGGTTTTTCAATTCTCTTTTGTTTAGTGCTGACTTCTGCTCACTGAATTGACCATGGAGGCCATTTCAAGAGAGAATCCGACAAACTTTTCTGGTTGACACAGGGACTTCGGGTGACCAGGTGTCATGGAGCTCTGCTGCAGCGTAAAATGGGCTGGCCTTGGATCTTGGAACGGACCTTTCGAACAGTTGTCTTGCATGGTCTGCTTGATTTGGGCTTGTCAAAAATATCTCCAGTCGTCTTTCTGAGACACATTGAAGGTGTCTGCTACATCACTGTGGATCTGGTCTTCAGCCTCTTGATGATCAACACTTTAGTCACAGGGTAAATCTTAGGCATGTTTGCAGTTGATGTGAAGGTCTAGTGTACTGGGGTTCTGTTTTTACACCTAATTTAGGTCTAATTGATCTATTAGTCACAAGTGAATGACAAGGAGACAACACTTATGTCTTTGAAAAAAATTACTCAATGGGCTTCACCAAGCTGTGAATATTAGAATGGAATTAAATGAGCCATCTTAATTAGAAATATATTTCAGAGGCACCTCAATTGGTACACAAGCAACCGGGACTGTAAATGGTAACATAAAATGGAAGAGAGTGTGGCATGGTGCTATAGTGTTTAGCATGGTTGCTGGTTCACAGTTTCCTGAGCAAAGGGTTTTTCTTTGCAGAGTTTGAATGTTCCGTCGGGCATGCATTGATTTTCTGTGTACTCAGATTTTCTCCCATAGTTGGAAAAACATGTAAATTAAGTTGATTAGTGATTCTAAATTGCCCATAGAAGTGAGTGTGTTTGGTTCTTTGTCTGTGTTGCCCTGCTATGGACTGGCAACCTGTTCAGGGTGTACCTCTGCCTCTCACCCTATGTGCACTGGTATAGGCTTTAGCTGACCCCCATGATCCTGAATTAGGGAATAAGTAGGTTAGAAGATGAATGAATATACAAATAGACAGATACATTTAACATTACAAAAGCAGTATTAAACATTTCCCCCAGTATAAGATCATGTGGTTTTTTTGCCTTCATTCTTTCCCGTTATGCGATGTATTTATCACCCATTCCTAATCGCAATGATTATAGGTAATTGTGTGGCAGGCGTTTTATTAATTTTGCAGTAAATGCAGACAGCCTGCCCAGTTTTATCAGACAGCGTGAATGGATGAAGTTTATTTCCACCCTGCTGAATAGTCCAAAATGGCATATAATTAGAGGGTAATACATTGATAAACACATACATTACAGATCTACAGTCAATCTACATACAATACAGACCTGTTTACAGGACAGGATTCTATAAACAAGCTTTAGAAAGTAGTGTAAAACCTAGCAGGGTGTATTGACACAGCATATGTCTGATGGTCAACATGAAAAATTTATTTTTTTCTTACCATTCTACCACTTAGTAGATGTAAGGAAGCCGATTGGGCCATGCCCATTTTGTAGATGAAACAAGATGGCTCTAGGGCGATGACGCATTATTTAAGGCGACACGCGGATATGCGTGTTATGCGTCATAGCGTTTTTGCACGGACTTCCACCCCTACGAGAACAACTCTTGGACTAAGTTCTGTTAAATCTTCTGAAGTTCTTTGCGGTCCCCTCGGACCCTCTTGAGTCCCCTCGGCAACCCCTTTTGTTCCCTCAGCATACCCCTTGGTTCCCTCAGTATACCCTTCGATTCCCTCAGCGACCCCAACGGTCCCTTCTGAGGCCCCTTTGGCCCTTTCAGAATTTCCTGAGGCCCTTTCAGAGGCCCCTTTGGCCTTTACTGAACTTTCTCAGGCCCCTTGCGGTCCCGTCTGAGCTTCCTCGGGCCCTTGCGGTCCCTTCTGAGCTTCCTCGGGCCCTTGCGGTCCCTTCTGGGTTTCCTCGGGCCCTTGCGGCCCCTTCTGGGTTTCCTCGGGCCCTTGCGGTCCCTTCTGAGTTTCTTTGGGTCCCTGCAGTCCCCTTTGAGTTTCCTCGGGTCCCTGCCGTCCCCTTTGAGTTTCCTCGGGTCCCTGCCGTCCCCTTTGAGTTTCCTCGGGTCCCTGCCGTCCCTTTTGAGTTTCCTCGGGTCCCTGCCGTCCCCTTTGAGTTTCCTCGGGTCCCTGCCATCCCCTTTGGGTTTCCTCGGGTCCCTGTGGTCCCCTCTGCATACCCTTTGGTTCCCTCAGCGACCCCAACGGTCCCTTCTGAGGCTTCTTTGGCCCTTTTAAAATTTCCTGAGGCCCCTTTGGCCCATGCAGTTTCCTGAGGCCCCTATGGCCCTTTCAGAGGCCCCCTTGGCCTTTACTGAGCTTTCTCGGGCCCCTTCGGCCTTTACTGAGCTTTCTCGGGCCCTTCGGCCTTTACTGAGCTTTCTCGGGCCCCTTCGGCCTTTGCTGAGTTCTTTTGGGCCCCTTCGGCATTTACTGAGTTTCCTCGGGCCCCTTCGGCCTGTACTGAGTTACCTCATGCCCCTTCTGCCTTCACTGAGTTTCCGCGGGCCCCTTTGGTCCCTTCTGAGTTTCCACGGGCCCCTTCGGTCCCTTCTGAGTTTCCACGGGCCCCTTCGGTCCCTTCTGAGTTTACGCAGGCCCCTTTGGTTCCTTCTGAGTTTACGCAGGCCCCTTCAGTCCCTTGCGGTCCCTTCTGAGTTTCCTCAGGCCCTTGCGGTCCCCTTTGAGTTTCCTTAGGCCCTTGCGGTCCCCTTTGAGTTTCCTCGGGTCCCTGCGGTCCCCTTTGATGTCCCTCCGTGACCTTCTGGTGTCCCTCCGTGGCCTTCTGGTGTCCCTAGGTTCTCATCTGAGTTGCACGGGGGCGAGACGGACGAACCACATCGTGGTCTCACGGTAGTTTGGACACCTCGTCCCGACCACACATTCTTGTTTGGTACAGGGCCCTGGACCCCCGTTGTCGTATCAAGTTTCTTTTCCTGTCTGTCTATCTCTCCTGTCCCTTTTTGTTGCATACGGTGTTTGGCGTGTTGGGCGGGGGAGGAGTTTTGTTTGTTTTGGAAGACAGGAAATGCCCATTAGGGGGGGGATACTGTAAGGAAGCCGATTGGGCCACGCCCCTTTTTGTAGCATCATCGTCCTGGAAACAAGATGGCTCCAGGGCGTTTTTGCACAGACTTCCGTTTCTGTATCGATGTTTTGTGGTGACAGTTTTCTCCGTGTGTGCATTCCCGTGTTTTCTTTTGGTTTTCCGTTTAGTTTATAATATTTAATAAAGAGTGTCTGCATTATGGATCCGACTAAGGGAAGTTCGTTACAGTAGAATACATTTATAAAATGCTTTACCACACTGAATCCAACCCTGGCTGCTGCGTTTGCCGGCGTGTCCGTGCCAAAGCCTTAATAAAATTACAATCTATCATATACATAATACTACACCATACAACATGTATAATCAAATGTTCTTTTGCATATCCCAACTTGGAAGGTTGGCGTCAGAGCACAGTATCAGGGACCTGAAACCTGATCTTCCTTGGTGGTAATAGGTCTTGAACCCAGGTCCCCCTTAGCAGTGATGGGGCTTTATTAACACTATTTGCCCCTTAACCCACTACTTCATATTACTGGCCGCAGTTTCATAATTCTATTTCATATGGTGGTTTTTATAAGCATTTATCAATATATAGATGGATTCTATTATAACTATTGACACCAAATATGGACACTTACTGGAAATGTTGTGATTTTCGTTGTTTTATTTATTCAGCGAAAATCTTCTGAATGTGAAAAAGGCTTCTGACTTTCATTTTAAATTTCACTGATCTCTAGTCTGAACAAGGCCTAGTTGTGTAAATATAGTTGATTTCAAGAAAAAGTCAAGGCTTACTTACTGGGTCCTTAACTTTCCAGCTTTCTCCATTCAGCAAGCTACTTATCAAGTTTTTTTTCTTCTTCAATCTCACACGCCCACAGGCTTTCTGACGAGCTTTTAAAGCGGCATCACAGCCTACAGAAATGAATAGCAAGGCCAAATGAACTATAGTGTAAGAGCATTAGTGACTCCTATGAGTATAGTGGTAACTGTAGGCCCTAGTTCAAAAAATGACTAATTTGTCTTTCACGACATTTTTAATACAAAAGGATTGCTAGGCCCAAGACTTAATGGAAACTGATGGCATAACATAGCCCTGGTAAAGAAATGTAATTTTGCATCAATGTGAATGCAACAAAAATCTGTTGAAAGTAAAAAAAAAAAGTAGATTCTAGCATTTCTAAAGGATTTAGTTGCAATGAAAGAAAGATGGCATATGCCAGGGAACATTACAATTTATTGCATACATTATACGTGGGATGTTAAAGTAATTTACAGGTGACCAATGATGTGATAGAAAAAAGCAAGAGAGAGAAGAAAAGATAAAGACATACAGACTGAAACTGAGAAGCACGATCGACAAATATACAACTCGTGACTCTGTTCATCCCATTAGGCAACATGAATAACCAAATGAATAAGGTAATGGTTTCAATTACTGCCCTTTGGTGAAAAATGTGGCATCCTGCTGAGAAAAGACAATCTACTCATCGGGGGTCTGCACGTCGCTCAGTGTAGAGCATAAAGACACTCAGTAAAACTCATTAATAAAATCCTTTTTACGACCGCATGCTTCTGTGTTGCACAGCACAGTCATGCATGTGAAACATGAGTTGACAATTAGGATCTTGTCACATGTTAAAGAACTTTGGAGTGTGAATTAACAACCCAATCATGTGCAAATTCAACAAATAATGAACTGCTTTTTAATTAGTTAAAGGGTTCAAGTTAAGTCAAGGGTCTCCTAACATGATAGAGCTTTTACACGCATTTACTTCCCTTTTCCGCTTATGAGGAGGATGATGATGATGTAATTGGGTTTATGCCGGTCATGGGTGATTGGAGAGGCCGCATGGTTTTGAAAAAATGTCCAACCAGCGATGATCACCCTTGACCAATCTACTTTTGTGGGTCTGGAATTTTTCAAGCATCTCTGAACTCTGAATGAGTTTTAATACAATTTTGATGTTTTCCTCAGTATGACGGAATCCATGACGGTTCGGTTAGTGGTCAGCAGTAGGGGTAATTGATGTGTAATTTTACACAAACTAGCAGCAATTTCTCAACATGTGTGAGTCATATGTCAACCTTGCTGTTATTTCTATCTTGTTCTACAGTTTCTGTGTCATTAGTTTTAAGTAAAAAGCTAAGTAAACATGCACAGATTGCCATTAATAGAAGCAGGAAATTCTCTCAAAGCAATCACAGCGTGATGCAGATTAATTTTTTATAAATGAATTGTTTAATCATTCTAAATGGAGCCATGCTTATAGTAAGTCTTATTTTGTTTCTGTTTTCTAACTAGGTGCTTTTGTTTTCATAACTTCAATACGTATTTTACGTATATTATAATTTCTTACAGGGTAGCTAGTAGCATTAACTTTATAAATTTTAGAAATTAGGATTTTGCCTTGCAATGGACTGGTTACCTGTTCAGTGTGTACCCCTTACTTTTGCCCTGTGTGAGCTGAGATACGCTCTAGCAGACCCGTGTGACACCCAATTATGGAATAAGTGGGTTACAAGATGAATTAGTGAATTTTTATTTGTATCATTTTAGTTTAACATTATCTACTAATCCTATATTTAAGAACTGTGATGCAAAAATTACAGTATGGCTTTCAATATGGCAGAAATTTTAGCTAGATCTATATGATCAGAGTACATTTTCAGAAGCATGATGCTCTTTGTTCATCTACCCATCTAGCCATAATTATGGAATTGCTTTATTTGCTGGTGTGTCTTTACAAAAAGTTTCATTGCTAAATTTTTTCTCTATTCCGCCTCTAAAGTTTCTGCTGTTTTTCTAGCAGTCATCGTGTGAAACAACGACTTTATAGAAAAAACTAAATGGGAGGTCTACATTGTCTACAAAGGGCAATAACAATGTAAAAGACCACACAATAAGACAAATCAGACTGTAGATTTTTTATTGTTTTGCACTATAACAGCACATTTTGAGGCATGACAGATTCATAATCAAACTTTCCCACATATGGCACAAAAATTGCCTTTTTCATTGTATTCCTCACCACTTGGCCCTTGATTAGTTGGCCATGAATTCTTTTTTTTTCCCCCAACAGCAGAATACAATCCAGGGTGGCTGATGCCAGCTGCCACAGAGCCTTAACTCATTCTGAACAAAAAGAAAGAGCATGATGAAGCGGCAAATTTGTTCTTGTGTGTCAGAGCAATGCTTCTACCGGTAGATTACGAGTGTTGTCATTTGGGCTGTTCTTGTTTTAAGGCAGGAATTTAAGAGAGACACAGCCGCGTGTGACATGACATTCTGGATTAGGATGGCAGCTCATTTCTTTCCCTGACAAGTTCACTCTTTCAGTCTCAATTCCTTATAAAGGCATCCAAGTGCCACAGTGAGTTGCTTTTCTCTTTCCTTGCATTTGGTGTTATTGCTTTATGTGGTCCATTGCCAGTCCTGTATGTCATAAATGTGATAAAGTTTTACATCCACTTTACATCGGTGTATAGTGTAAACTTCTAGATTATATTTTATTCATCTTTAAACCTAAGAAGTGTCCTGCGGTAAAGACAAAATCACTCAAGTCCTCAAACTTTTGATCACTTCAGTACAACCTTATACTATGAAGTACCACCAGACCGACATATATTTCTTCATTTGTTGGAGATGTCAAAGTTGGAATTTGGGTCAGAGCAGGAAGTCTATTTTTAGAGTAAATACTGTTGGCTAGCGTTTCTTCCAGCCTCTTTATGATTCTGACTTATGGTCGGCACTTATTTGATGATGTAAGCTGACAGCAATAAAATACTTTGATTTGTACTTTCCAAAAAACAATTCATGCCCAAGTCTCACCACATTTTATTGGATAGTTTCACCCATTAACTGTAGATTTACAGCCGAGAGCTGCTGTTAAGGACATTGTGGTATTATCATCCCAAGAGTCTTCATCAAAATAATCTAATGTATATATGTATTTTTAAACACTAATTCCAATGTAAGGTAGAATAATTAGTAAATTTGTCTAGAAAGGACATGTTTTCCTCCGAGTGGTTACAATTTAGTTTGATTTAATGTATTCTGAATGACTATGTATTGTTTTCAATGATGCTTTAATATTTAGCAATCTTATGGTCTTAAATGTATTTGTTTAATCATGCATCTACTAACTGGCTTGTTCCGTAATTCGAAGTCACAGGAGTCTGCTAGAGCCTATCCCCAGTGCACGTAGGGCGAAAGCAGGTATACACTGTGACTGGAGAGTGGGGACTATCCACCCTAAACTAGGCAAGTTCAGTGCATCAGTGAGGAGGATTAGATTGAGAGGACCAGGTCCATGCTCAGTGCACATAATGCAGGAAACCCAAATCCCTGCTGAGCCCTCAGGACACGCAGTCAAATGTGACCCAACCGGGCCCTTATTGGGTGTCGCTTAAACACTGCACCACCACTTCCCACTTATATTTTTCACCATTCTTAGTCTGTAAAATGAATGCTTCCTAATTGTTAGTGTTCAGCTTATTAGACTAGTTTTCTTAATGTTTATAAATTATAGTGAGAAATTTGAGAGTATTTAGGGGAACATGGTGGGTTAGAGGTTAGCACCGTTGCCTCCTAGAAGAAAAACCCGATTCAAGTGTGCATGTTCTCCCCTTGTTTGCTTGGACTTACTCCAGGAACTCTGGTTTCCTCCAACATGTACGTTTTTCCCTTCAGAGAGCTGGCATGGGCTCTTTCAGACTTCTGTGACACCAAATTAGGTAATAAGTAGGTTTAGAAGATAGAATGAATGAACATTATAT
>JAOTRA010000026.1:990638-1002108 GCA_026260255.1 Pseudolaguvia tuberculata | reverse complement strand
ACAGTGGGAGGAAACCGGAGTACCCGGGAGAAACCCACGCAAGCGCGGGGAGAACATGCAAACTCCACACAGAAAGATCCCAGACCCGGCAACCGAACCCGGGACCTTCTTGTTGTGAGGCGAGCATGCTAACCACTACACCACCGCGCCGCCCAAGGGATCAGTCGTATTCGTATAAACATAAAAGAATGATAAAGAGATGGTCAGAAAACAGAGAGACCTGAAAAATAGATCATCAGACCAAAGAACGTTAATTAAAAGATAATAGTCAAAGAACTAGAAAAATCCATAGATGGAAAGATCTGGATGGCCATCTAAAGCATAGAAAGTGGTACAATATAGTACATGGCTAGCTGATCGGATGGTCTGATAGAGATTTTAGGATAGATACATTTACATACGGACAGATCATATCTAGGTAGATCATCATCAGATAAGAAGATAAAGGTATAGATGAAAATTGACTTAAATGGTTAGATGGTTAAACAGACAAAAAAAGAGACAGAGAGCGAGAGAGACAGACTGAAGGAAAGATACAAGTAAAAATAGGAAAGAATACTTTTTTCCCACTACAACTGATTGCAATTTGAGTGTAGTTTGCACTCTTCCTGATGACAAGCTAAATCCAAAACTCCACAGTCCCCATGTCATGACAAGGTTAAACTATTCATGTTACAGTAAAGCTGTTAAAGTTAACGAGGTCACAAAAAAAACAACTTTTAGAAGTTTGGAAATCTCTGAAGGTGTTCCAGTATGAACAGTTTGTAAAGGCATCTGAGACAGCCCTGCTGTGTGTCATTGACTTTCAATAGCCAATGTGCTTTGATTCATACTGTTTGTCTGACCTGGTACAATAAACAGTCTTCGCTTTAAGACAGGGACCCACATTTTTTTCTTTTCAGTTCTTCCAACCGACAAAACCACAAAAGCTAACAGCTGTTTACTTTGACTGCCGATCTGAAGTCATCATATATATTTGTGTGTATTTATCTGACATTTCCATGGCCTGAAGATGGACCGTAACTAGTTCACAAACAGCAGGAGATGCAGTTAGTGGTTTTGTCTGCTAGAATTGTGCAAACACTAAAAAGCACTGAACGTTTTAAGTAGACTGTCTACTAGTTTCACACACAAAAAAATAGGCTGATGCATAAAAGCGTAACAGTAAATATTGTAAACTGAATCATATATCTTTGAAGTCTGACATTTCAGCAACTGTAGGAAAATAGATTTTTACTGTTCTCTTAAAATAAAAATAAAAAACATGTTAGGGGAATTATTTAAGATTAGAAAATGTTTTTCAAATATAATGCGTACATAAGGTTCCAGTAGCAGTATAAAAAGTTAATGGCACTGAAAGGGCCTTGAACAGTAGAATGGTTGTTTATAACTGCTATAATAATTAAACCTAAATTGTATGTCTATAATTCTTATTAGTAATAAATAATTAGTAATATTTACATTTCTGTGAATGGTTTTTGCAACTTAAAACAAGATGACAATTTTAAATAGGCACTAACGGTGCGGTACCGTAGGTTCCCGAGTTTTCTGTGGGAACATTATGTTAATTGGCAATTCTAAACATGTGTGTGTGTGGTTGTTTGTCTATGTGTGGCTCTGGTGACCTGTCCAAGGCATAAACCCTGCCTTTCACCATATGTGCCCTAGAATAGGCTCCAGCAGACACCATGTGACTTCAAATTAGAGAATACACGGATATGAAAAGGATGCAGGCTGTCTGTCAGTACCACATGTCAATAAGGGAGCAGAGCGTTTATGTCTCAGTATTTAAGTCTAGACTAATGACGACATTTATTTAATCAGGCATTTCTTTAGACAAAGTAACAGATCAGGGGACTCATAGATGTTGGTGGTATGTTTGGATGCTGTTCTCCATTACTTAATTTTTGTTTTCAATGGTGGTTTAAGTGCCTTCCATATCAGGGATCTATCATCTGGTTCTCTCTTTAGGTAGGCTAGTTTTGCCGAAGTCCTTTCCTGCACTGAACACTATCAGTGTCTCACTACTTCACTACCACTTATGCAATAAATAACCATCCCCCACCCCTTTCCTTTTGAGGTGTACATGCCCTACCCTGCCGCGCTGGATCATCATATTCATGTGATGACTTCGGACTTAACCGCATCTCCAGCCATCCAGAACTGTTTATACACATACAAACACTCATACATTGATCATTTCTTTTCTAGCCCAATTGAGGATGGGTTCTCTGTTGAGTCTGGTTCCTCTCATGGTTTCCTCTAATGGTTCCTAATCCCACTCTAGGGAGTTCTCTTTGAAACTGTTGCCCCCAACTTGCTTATCAGGTACAAACTGAATTATCTTTCCCTATGGCAAGCTGCTTTGAGACAATGTGTCAGAGTGTGAGGGGGAAGCAGGATCGGGGAGAAAGAGCGCACCCAAACGCAGGATTGGCGGGTTTAAATTGTCCATTTATTAGGAAAAAGGCAAAAATAAAAGTAAACACGAGATTTAAACTAAAGAAAATACTGTGAAGGAAAAAAAAGGCATGAACAAGACGAGACGAGACGAGAACATGAACATGAGCTTGAGCTTGGGCTTTAGAAGACATTCAGGAAAAAAAGCAAAAATGATCCAACGGCTCCTAGGAGAAAACCACCGGCTTATAATGCTGGCGAATCAGCGCTTGACGAGACTCAGCTGCGCGCGCGCTCATGCACACACACGAGAGCACTCAAGCGCAGCCAAGCCCGTGCGGGCGCCGCTGCACACCAGCAGCATGCTGGAGACGCTCAACCAAGAGGAGAACGGAAACCTGACCTGAACGTGGCGATGAGGGGAAACCTGACCTGAACGTGTCGATAAGGGGAAACGTGAACTGAACGTGGCGATAAGGGGAAACCTGAACCTGACGAGAAAAGGAGGAGCCTGAATCTGACGAGAAAAGGGGGAAAACCTGACCTGACTAGAAAAGGGGGAAAACCTGACCTGACATGACTAGAAAAAGGGGTAACCCTGACCTGACATGACGAGAAAAAGGGGGAAACCTGACCTGACGACAAAAGGGGAAAACCTGACCTGACGAAAAAAGGGGGAAACCTGACTTGACGAAAAAAGGGGGAAACCTGACTTGACCAGATATGACGAGAAAAAGGCGGAAACCTAACCTGACCTGACGAGAAAAGGGGAAACCTGACCTGACCAGACATGACGAGAAAAGGGGGAAACCTGACATGACAAGAAAAGGGGAACCTGAACATGGTGAGAAAAGGGGAACCTGACCTGACCGTGGCGGGAAAAGGGGAACCTGACCTAACTGTGGCGAGGAAGGGGGAACCTGAACATGGTGAGAAAGGGGGAACCTGAGCATGACGAGAAAAGGGTGAAGCTGACCTGAACTTGACGGGAAAAGGGGGGAATCGGACCTAGCGTGATGGGAAAAGGGGAAACCTGAGCATGACGAGAAAGGGGGAACCTGATCCTGACCTGACCTGACGAGAAAAGGGGGAAAACCTGACATGACCAGAAAAAGGGGAAACCTGACATGACGAATAAAAGGAAAAAACCTGACATGACGCAAAAAGGGGGAACCTGACATGACCTGACCTGACGAGAAAAAGGGGGAACCTGACCTGACGAGAAAAAGGGAGAACCTGACCTGACATGATGAGAAAAAGGGGGAACCTGACCTGACATGATGAGAAAAAAGGGGGAACCTGACCTGACATGACGAGAAAAAAGGGGGAACCTGACCTGACATGACGAGAAAAAAGAGGAACCTGACCTGAGCATGACGAAAAAGGGGGAAACCAACCTGAACATGAGAAAGGGGGAGAAACCTGAACGAAAGAGAGGGGAAACCAGAACATGAACACACAGAACGAAAAACAACATATGAAAAAGGCAGCACAACTAATTGAACTAAAAAAACCTCAGGCTGAGGCTATAAGCAAAACCAATCACCAAACACAGAAGAAAAGAATAAATAAATACTCAGCCAGAAAATATAGAAGGAAAATTGGGGGTCCATGAATAATTCAATACCCAGAAAGTGTAGGATTGAGGCGAGGCTTCCCAGCCTCCGTGACTGGAACAGAGCGAGGCTTCCCAGCCTCCGTGACAGGAACAGAGCGAAGCTTCCCAGCCTCCGTGACAGGAACAGAGCGAGGCTTCCCAGCCTCCGTGACAGGAACAGAGAGAGGCTTCCCAGCCTCCGTGACAAGAACAGAGGGAGGCCTCCCAGCCTCCATGACAGGAACAGAGCGAGGTCTCCTAGCCTCCGTGACAGGAACAGAGCAAGGCTTCCCAGCCTTTGTGACAGGAACAGAATGAGGCTTCCTAGCCTCTGTGACAGGAACAGAGCGAGGCCTCCTAGCCTCCGTGACAGGAACAGAGCGAGGCCTCCTAGCCTCCGTGACAGGAACAGAGCGAGGCCTCCTAGCCTCCGTGACAGGAACAGAGTGAGGCCGCCCAGCCTCCTTGACAGGAACAGAGCGAGGCCTCCTAGCTTCCGTGACAGGAACAGAGCGAGGCCTCCCAGCCTCCGTGACAGGAACAGAACGAGGCTTTCCAGCCTCCGTGACAGGAACAGAGCGAGGCCTCCTAGCCTCCATGACAGGAACAGAGCGAGGCCTCCCAGCCTCTGTGACAGGAACAGAACAAGGCTTTCCAACCTCCATGACAGGAGCAGAAAGAGGACCCAGGCCTCCTCAGGAGCAGAAAGAGGCCCCCAGGCCTCCTCAGGAGCAGGCAGACGCTCCTTGACCACCTCGGGACCAGGCAGACGCTCCTCGACCACCTCCGGACCAGGTAGACGCTCCTCGACCACCTCCGGACCAGGCATACGCTCCTCGACCACCTCCGGACCAGGCAGACGCTCCTCGACCACCTCCATTTCAGGCACACGCTGGAGACGCTCAACCAAGAGGAGGACGTGACACAATGTACATTTTCAAAAGCATTATACAAATAAAATTGAATTTAATTACAGATGGGGGGATGGACAAATAAATTTATCCAAATTTATTTTAAAAAGTTTGTAGACTTTTCACACTATTTCTTGTGGGTTAAATTAATAAAGTTTAAGTGTAGTTCTTTAAATTTTATTATTTTTAATTAGATTTATTTTTGTGGTGAAGCACACATGCAGAACGGCATGTTTTTAATTCATTCACTCATTCTGTGTGTGCTACACCCTGGACAAAGCACCATTGGGGCTCAAACTGATTCACACTCACTCCTATGGGCAATTTAGAATCACTAATCAACTGTTGCTGCACAGCAAGAAGGTCCCTGGCTTGTATCCCTGCAGGGTTTTTTAAGTATAGTTTTCATGTTTTTCCTGTTATTGTGTGGGTTTACTCCAGTTTCCCTCCACAGTCTAAAATCATGTATGTTAAGTTGATTAGCAATACTAAATAGTTCATAGGAGTGTGCGTGAGTGGTTATAGTTCCTATGTGTGGCTCTGTGACGGACTGCCAAACTGTCCATGAGCTGCCTCTGCCTTTTACCAAATGGCAGCTGGCATAAACTCTAGCAGATCCAGCATAGCCGACTTTGCAAACTTTTGCCTCATCAACTGCTCAAAGACCTCCTTATTTTAATAACAATTTAATAATTTTTTTTTTTCATCTCAGCTCAGATTATCTTTGTAATCTGAATATGCTAACATGCCTTTCGGGGTCCAGGCGCTGCTGAGCAGATAGTTAATTAAGTTTTTTAAGCTATTGGTGCTGAGCAGTTAGTCACTCGCAAGGCAGTCACCCATTATTAATTTTTATTTAGTTCTCCGGAAGAGCCCTGTAACCTGAGCGTGTCACATTTCTCCCGCTCTATAGCTGCCAGACAGAAAGTATTAATGTCAGAGAAGCTGTTTCACATTCTCAGAGAAAGAGTTAGGACGGAAAGATGCAACACCTGTTGTAGAGAGCAGTGAAGCTTGCGATTTAATTTTATCAGTTTCTCATTAAGGCGGGGAGAGTGATGGAAAGGAACCCGGGTGATGATGGAAATCAGTGAAGCAAGCCAAACAGCATCAGATAGAGCAATACATAAACCTCTGAGTAGCTTTAACAACAAACCAGAGGGGGGGGGGGGTAGAGAGAGAAGGAAGAGACCCTGATCAAGAAAAGAGGATAAAGCACATGTGCTCTTGATAATGGGTTATTATAGTCTTGACAAATTATGCAATATTTCTATATTATTATTGTCATACTTATGAAGATGTAAACAGTATGTGGCATAGATTGATAAACAACAGAAATACAGGTGCTGATCATATAATTGGAATATTTGCATACATTCAGTCCACATAGACTGAAAGATTTCAAGTCTTTATTTCTTTTCATTTTGATTATCATGTCTGACAGCTAATGTAAAATCCGAATACAGTATCTCGGAAAATTACAAGACACATTGTACCACATTCATTCATTCATTCATTCATCTTCTTACCCGCTTATTCCCGAATCCGGGGTCATGGAGGTCTGCTGCGCCTATCCAAGCACACATAGGGCGAGAGGCGTCCAGGTATCTTATTATGCCAATTGGCAACATGATTGGGTATAAAAAGAGCCTCTCAGAGTGGCTGTGTATCTCAGAAGTCAAGATGAGAAGAGGTTCACCAGTTCCCCCAATATCAGAAACTATCAGAAAGGAGTCTCTCAGTTTGAAATTATCATCATCTACAGTGCATGATATCATCTTGACTTGTCTTGAATTGACTTCTTTGACTTTGATTCAGAGAAACTGGAAAAACTTTCATGCATAAGGGTTAAGGCTGGAAGACCATACTGGATTCCTGTGATCTTCGGGCCCTTAGACGGCACTGCATAACATACAGGAATGCTACTGTAATGGTAATCACAACATGTGCTCAGGAATACTTTCAGAAAACATTGTCGGTTAACACAATTCACCATGCCATTTTCTGTTGCCGACTAAAACGCTATACGTCAAAAAAGTTATATCGAAACATGATCCAGAAGAGCAGGCGTTTTCACTGGGTCAAGGCTCATTTAAAATGGACTTTGGCAAAGTGGAAAACTGTTCTGTGATCAGACAAATTAAAATTTGAAGTTAATTTTGGAAAACTGGGACGCCATGTCATTCGGAATTATCAGCCCCGCCACCCAAGTTATCAGCTCTCAGTTCAAAAGTCTGCACCTCTGATGGTATGTGGTTGCATGAGTGTGTGTGTGGTATGGGCAGCTTGTACATCTGGAACAGCACTATTAATGCTAAAAGGTATATCCAACTTCTAGAACAACATATGCTCCTATACCGGCGTTGTCTCTTTCAGGGTAGACCTTACATTTTTCCAACATGACAATGCCAGACCTTATCAATTACTGCATCAATTACAGTATCATGGCTGTGTAGGAGAATGATCCGGGTACTGAAATGGCCAGCCTGCAGTCCAGTTCTTTCACCTATAGAGAAAGATGCGACAAAGAAGACCTATGAACATTTTCTCATCTTATTTTTCCCTTAAAATGGCACATTTTCTTAGTTTAAACATTTGATATATTATCTATGTTGTATTCTGATAACATATTATAATATAAAAAAAAAATCTACATAATTGCATTCTGATTTTATTCATAATTTGTACAGTGTCAGAGCGGCGCGGTGGCGCAGTGGTTAGCACTGGTTTCCACAGAACAAGAGGCCGGGTTCAATTCCCGGGCTGGGGGTCTTTCTGGATGGAGTTGGCATGTTCTCCCCGTGCTTGCATAGGTTTCTTCCCACCGTCCAAAACATGCAGATTAGGTTGATTGGTGATTCTAAATTGTCCATAGGAGTAAATGTGTGTGGTTGATTGTCTATGTGTTATCATGATATGGACTGGCGACCCGTCCAGGGTGTACCCCTGCCTCTCACCCTATGTGTGCTGGGATAGGCTGCAGCGGAACCCCGTGACCTCAATTAGGGAATAATCCAGCAAGAAGATGAATGAATGAATGAATTTACAGTGTCCTAACTTTTTCGGAATTAGGTTTGTATATCAATCGGTGTGGAATGAATGTATACATTATGTAAGTTTCACTTCTTGAATGGAATTAGTGAAATAAATCATTCATTCATCCATTCATTTATTCATTCATTCATTCATTCTTCTTACCCACTTATTCCCTGATTTGGGATCACAGGGTCTGCTGACACCTATCCCAATGCACATAGGACGTATGGATAGCCAGTCAATCGCAGGTGAAATCAACATTTTGCTTGATAATACTTTGATCTATTAGTCCATTTCTCTTTTCCTGTTTGTGTATAAACAGGCTCTAGTCTGTATGTTTGAAATAAATCAACATTTTGCAAATATACAGGTCAGTGCCTGTATATACACAAACAGAAAGGGAGAAATGGACTGATAGATCAAAGGAATAAATTAAAAAATGGTAAGAGAGATTAATGGTCACTGGTCAGATAATAAGATGGTAAGAAATAAAGATATGCAATAATAGAAATGAATAAGTGGATAGATGACTAGATAAAAATAAATAATTAGAACAGAATTAAGGAAACAGGCATTAGGGCACAGCCAAAGAAGCCAGTGTACTAGATAGGCTGTCAGATAGAATATACAAATAATTAGATCATCAGATGTAGATGAATAAGCTGTTAGTCACATAAGTAGATAGACAGACAGAAAAACGGACACACAGATATATAAATGGATGGTTATACAATCTAATGACAGAAAGATGAACAGATGAATGTATAGATACTAAATATAATAATTATACAATCAGATGGCTAGTTGGACACCCAGCTAGTTGGAATACATTTAATGATTAATTATCAGACATTTGATAGACAGACAAATGGATCGAGTGATGTAAACATAAAGACAAAGAGAAACACTTTACTGGGTGAATCTATTAAAAGTAGGCTTGACTTGCTGCTTTGTGTTTGATGATGTGTAGGTCTTAGAGGATGTGGGGTCCAGCCTTGTCTGAGATCTGATTAGTTTGATGTTAGACAGATTGTAATTAATCTCTTAACTAGGAACGTATGTTTGGAGAGTGGTGGCTGTTTTTTTTCTCTCAGCTTCTTTGAGTAATTGCAGTCTGACTCGATTCTTTGAAAAACCTGCATCACACAAATAGTCAACTTTCTTTGCATTAGAAATGATGAAGTTGGCCTGTGGGTAAGTGCCATTTGCCTGTACGCATTGTGTTTTCAATTGTCTCGCCCATTCGCCATAAAGGCAGGAGTGAGGAGGCTCCCGCTGCGCAGAGGCACCACGGCAAATTGAAAGCGTAATTTCGAACAATATGGTGCCCAGCGGTTGGGGAAACCGATTGCCTCGGCAATTCTTTCAGAGAATGCAAAAGTAGGGGAAATGGAAGGATCGCTGCAAATAAATAAGATGGGAGAATAATGGCAGAAGTAAATGACGTTCGCCCGAGGTTAGTATGGGCTCATTGGGTAAGTCCATTTGGAGTCACCCAGTGGTCCTTTGCTCTTGGTGGATATCCCACTGTGCTGACCACATTGCCTGCAGAAATTAATTGGGAAAAGATATTAAATGTGGAAAAATGTTTTTCTCTGACATAGCAGATTGTATTCATGCAGAATATTAATTCACTCATTTTTTTTTTGTCAACGCAAGACCTGTGACCTTGCAGCACTCTGTGTTATACATTCGACTGTAATAGCTTTCAAACCTTAATTGAACAATGTGGCAGAACTAGTTATGTCTGACAGACTTCCGTCTCTAGTCCCTTGAGTTAAAGCTAAAGTGTTTATACATAATACAGTTTTATCACAATTTCTCAAAGAATATTTTTATAAATGAGATGAATCATTTGAATCAAAGATTGTCTATAATAATTTAAGTAAATATTGCCTAGATGGAATCTAAATGTATACAAATCCAGACATGAACAGCTATTTGATTATTTGTCATCACTACCAAACATTCCTTGTTTTAAAAATGCGATTCTCAAATGATAGCATTTTAAAAAGCTGCATTAGTTAAAGTATCTCTGCTTTGTGGCAATACATCTTTCTGGGGGACAGAAGTAATCCCTTACATTTCTAGTAAATATTTATATATTTTTATGTGTAAATACCAAAGAAATGAAAATGCTATAATGTAAAGTAGTGACTGTACAGCTTTTGCAACAGTATAAATTTGCTGTCCCCATTTGAAATGTTCAAAATGGGTTAAAAATTTAAATACTTTTCATGGCCAACATTACTTTACAGCATTGCCTTAACTCTCTTGAACAGCGAGTCATGGAATCCTCTTCCACTCCTCCATGACAACATCTGTAACGATGCGGTGAGCATGGATAAAGAAGCCGGATCCATTGTGCAGTGAAGAGTGATGGTTTAATATTCGTGAAGGGGTGCAGATATACATACAGTAAAACACAAAATCCAAACAAACAAAACACAAGGACACCAAGACTGAGAGAGACACAGAAACACTATAACAAAACAAGAATATAAACAAAGATAATTCCAAAAGTAGTCTAAAATATTGCAAAAGTTAAAAACATCCAAAAAACGCAGCACTTTCAATAACCCACAATCGCACTTACCAGTGCATCACCGTAAATATTATGTCATATAACTTAGTTGCCAGGACGACGACGGCAAACATGCATGTAGTGCTTTGACAGCCGATGCAGCATGGGGCGGAGCCTCACCCGCTGATACCGCACGGATAGAGGAGCCCAGTCCACCCCCTTACATCACCCCATTTCTTTGGGTGCCAAGGTGCAGCCCAAAAAAAAACCCACACAAAAAAGGGGAACCCCCCCCCAACAAACACCTTGTAGTCCGCTCACAGTGCATGAAGTGATTGCAGGGGGTCCAGGACCCTGTACACACCACAAATGGAGTGGGGTGTGGTCAGGGCATGGCTTCCAGGCTTCCATAAGGATGCAATGTGGTTCTCAGTCTCGCCCACGGGGCAATTGAAAGGCTATGAAGGAAGTTCGAAAGGCCACAAAGGGAGCTCAAAGGGGACCGAAGGAAACCCTAGAGGGACCGGAGGGAAGGGAGAGGACCCAGGAGGGACCGGAGGGACCGAAGGGAACTCTGGAGGGACCAAGGGGAACTTTGGAGGGACCAAAAGGACCGAAGAGAACTTTGAAGAGACCGAAGGGAACTCTGAAGGGACCGAAGGGAACTCTGAAGGGACCAAAGGGAACTCTAACGGGACCGAAGGGAACTCTGAAGGGACCAAAAGGAACTCTGACAAATCTGGCGGGGCCGAAGGGGCCTCTGACAACTCTGGAGGGGCTGAAGGGACCTGAGGGAACTCTAAAGGGACCGGAGGGACCTGAGAGAACTCTGAAGACTTCGAGAGAGACTCAAGAGGGTCCAAAGGGATCTCTGAAGGGGCCAAGAGAGACTCAAGAGGGTCCAAAGTGATCTCTGAAGGGGCCAAGAGAGACTCAAGAGGGTCCAAAGGGATCTCTGAAGGGGCCAAGAGAGACTCAAGAGGGTCCAAAGTGATCTCTGAA
>JAOTRA010000026.1:976855-988736 GCA_026260255.1 Pseudolaguvia tuberculata | reverse complement strand
TCTTTAGAGCAGCTTTGCTGCGCGGTTTTGTTTTGAGTTTTATTATATATTTTTGTACGTACCCTTAATAAAGGTGTTTTCTCGAATGTCTGACTCCCGGTGTTTCCCGTAATCACGTAACAACAACTTACTTGTGGCGCATAAGCACTGACGAAATTTACCATCATGATCTCAACTTCCAGCCTCACATTCATCACCCTATCACAAACTCTCTTCACCTCCCCCACACTCTCAATGCACTCTTGCTTCAGGATTACACATACACCATTTCTCTTTCCATCTACACCATGATAACAGTTTAAATCCACTTCCAATTTTCCTGGCCTTACACCCTTTCCTCTTGGTCTCTTTAACACACAACATCATCAGGGACAAACTGTCAGAATTATCATTCATTCTGTAAAGCTGCTTTCAAGCAATGACAATTGTAAAAAGCGCTATATAAATAAAGCTGATTTGAATTGAATCTTATCAGACCACAGGACATGGCCCCAGTAATTCTTGTCCTTAGTCTACTGAGGGAGCCTTTTCCTCCCAATCACCAAGTTTGATTGATTCCTGTTCTGGGTTAGACGGCATAGGTGCCCTATTTAAGGAACCTCTGTAGCTCAGCTCATTGTGAAGCATTGTTTTGCCTAGTCAAACTTTAATGAGCATTCCTGTATGTGTTTAAGTCTGAATTGTTTAGGATTTTCTTCTTTCCAGTGTATGAGTTTGCCTATTGGATTTGTTTGCTGACTTGTGTACTTCTGAGAATAAACGTAAAGTGTTGATCTTCTAGTTAGTTACTGCATAATGGATTCATCCAACAGCATACATTGCTTTCACCGAATCCAGCGGAACCTAACCAGCTCTAAGCCACAATGAACATGCATGTGCAAGGACTATACACCATTCAAGAACATTTAAATGCATTAACAAACCCGGCACCAGAACCTGCAGCCGACTCAGCTACCGAGATCCCTACTGCCTTACCTCTAAAGTTTGATGGCTACCATGAAAAGTGTCCTTGGTTCATCAAGCAGTGTCAGATTTTGTCCTTCAACCAGCCGTGCAGTTTCCCCAACGAGAGTAAAAAGTGTACCTGTTCACTGTCCTTGCTCACGGGAAGGGCAATTCACTGGGTGTCCACAGTTTGAGACATAAACAACGCTATGCACCTCTTCCAACAACTTCATGACGTGTTTGAACACCCAGCTGCCGACTATGAGATTAGGCCCCAGGAAGCGCAAAGCAGAACGAATAAGGTAGCACTCAAAGCTTTATGTAAACATTGGCTAAATTTCAATCTACAAATAAAGCTGATTTGTTGCAGGGAGAAGGATTCTTATCACGATTTTGTTGTGCATGCTATATGGACCGACAATTTACTCCGCAATCACGCTTCCGCCTTGTCATCTGTGAAATCAGCACACGCCACCATTTTTTCCAAAATTTTTCCAGAAGAGTAAAGCTGGCCATACAAGCTGGCTCATTTAAACTCTTGGAGGAGGAGAAACGGAGGAGAAGATGACTCAGTGTCTGTCTGTACTGTGGCAAACAACGTCACACGTGCGCTTATTGTCCTTCCAAGCCCCGTGCCGGTCCAACTAAAGTAAGTCTGTCAGCACATGCTTCATCTGACATTGTAAGTGTGATGATGGATGTACAAATTAAACATAAAGATAACTCATATACTCTCTGTTTTAGTGAAATGAGGGTCGGCTGATCAAAAAGAAACTGGTCCATAAGCTAAAAATACCCTCCTTGCCCTCCTTCCCTGCATTTCATTCTACTGCCATTGACAGTCGACCCACTGGCCACACTAGTTGTAAGACTACCACAGTCACTTTAGAGGTGGGGTTGAATCACCTTGAGTCAATATGCTTTCACATGACTACTGCACCAAAGATTCCCTCATTCTAGGTTATCCCTGGCTATAATCACATGATCATATGAGAGATGAATACTCAAGCGGTCAACTACTTGTCAGCAATCCTATCTAATGACCTTAGAACCCCTCCTCCATGTTACTCTGTTGAAGTCTGCCCACCTAATGTTCCTAGTGAGTATCAAGACCTAGTTAAGGTGTTCAGTAAAGAGCGAGCAGTTGAGCTACCCTCACATAGGCATTGGGTCTAACACCAGCCCCCTTAAAAGTTGCATCTATCCCCTATCTCAGCCAGAGTCTGTTTCCTTAGATACCTTTATAGAAGAAGCCCTCTGGAACTGACATATTAGACCATCAACGTCCCCAGCTGTGTCGGGTTTCTTTTTTGTGTGTAAAAATGATAGGGTTTGTGCACATGTGTTGATTATAGGGGATTGAATAACATCGGTCAAATACCAGTATCCATTACTCCTAGTCTCCACAGCCCTGGAACAGTTATCTAGTAATGCCGTACAACTTGTGTAATGCCCCAGCGGTTTTCCAGTCATTCAGTTTTGATATTTTCAAGGATCTCATCAATGTATGTGTAACTGCCTACATAGACATAATACATAATCATCTATTCTAAGAACGCCTCCCAGCATGTGACCCAGGGTCGAACAGTTCTGAAATGCTTTTAAATGGTTGTTAAACCATTTAAAACCAGTTCTTAAAGCACTAAGTCTCGAGTGTATAGGTTCGTATAAGATTCTATGCCCTATCAACTACAACTACCTCTTACCTTTCGCATTTCACCTACATTCTATGTGTCCCTCTTCAAACCGTATCACTAAGCCTTCCCTACCAACTCAGCATCTTCAGCTCTGCTTGGGCCGATCGATTGCCTTCAACTGACTTGTGATGGACTGATTCCTGTTCTGAGCACTGACAGTCCTATAAGTGCTGACAGCATTGGTGCAGAAGTGGAAGGGGTGGGAGGTGTCCCCAAGACAACATCTGAATATGACTGGGCATGTGAACTCAAATTCTTTGGTTGACCATGGCAAGACCTGTTCTAGGTGCAACCTGTCCTGTTAAATCACTGTATGGTCTTGGCCACGTTACTATAGCTCAGTTTTAGGGTCTTGGCAATCATTATATAAAACCAATGTCTAATTAATGACTGACTGCATGAAGATTTTTTTTATGGGACAGCAAATATACTGTTACACAAGCTGTGCATTCACTTCTATGACATACTGTATATTACGCTGCATTGTGTGATGCTCCTATCCCACAGCCATTCTGGAAGGACCATTAATTCATTCATTTATTTATGTATTCATTCATTTTCTAACTCGCATATTCCCAAATCTCAGTTTTAAACAGACTAAATTGCATATTTGATCTCAAAAAATATCTCAAGATAATATCTCAAAATAAGTCTGTGCTGTTTATCTATTTCTCTGTTTTCCTCTGTTGTTTTTTTTTTGCTCAAGATTTTGCCAGTTTTTGGAATACGTTGTAGTTCACTTTCAGTAATGTAGCATTAATTAGTCACACTGTCTGTGCATGCATCCTGTATCCTGTTAGAACATATATTTCTTCTTTTAATATTGTATTTTTTTTTAAATACCATCATTCATATACATACACTTGTCATGAAAGGGCAGAATCGGAGGCTCGACTATAATTTTGAGCTTGGGCAGGACAGGAAACTTGAAGGTAGATATGACTGACGCACACAAACGCAAGATTGGCGGTTTAAACAAAAAGGTTTTATTGTCCATTAGCAAAATAAAACAAAGCAAGATATAGTGAGAAACATCCAAAACAAAAAAACAAGATCAAGAACAAGACGAGATCTAGACATGACAAGACGTGAGGTCAGTACAACACGGGAACAGAACACAAAAACACAAGTGAAGATTCAACGCCAAAGTGAACACGCCGCTGGCTTATAAAGAATGCGCAATCAGCACGCAGCAACGACACTCAGCTGAACGTGTGCCCACGCATCGGTGGAAGCAGTGAAGTCCAGCTGAGCACATGACTGCGCAGTGGCGGCGTGCCGGAGGTGTCAGTCACAGAGGGAGGGCGTTATGCAGTCGTTGACAAAAATGTTTCCATCTTTACAATTCTGTTAAAAAATGTACTATTTATGTGAGTCAACTGTTCCAACTGCTAATGTTTTGGTACTAACATACTTATTGTTTTTTCTCTGAAACAACAAACTTCTCTGCTCTTTTTTGTGTTATTCCAGTGGTAACAAAATCAATAATCAGATGGATTGCAAAACATTGGCAACTGAAATAGTTTTCATTTAAAAGTGTTTCATTTTCTGAAAGAATTGCAAAGTAGCTTGCTTTTGTCCATGAGGACCCTAAACAGCCAATGAGTTTGCTTTGCTTTTATGCTTTGGCTTGCTGTTGCAATTTTATTAAAGCAACTACTAAAGTGACATTTTTTTCAAACTCCTGAAACAAAGCCAGCCAGTATGCCACCTAAAAATCAATATGTCACGTTCTTCATTATTAACAATAATGATTCAATAAAAAAAGGTCAAAGATAGTTTACCTGGCACCTGGATAAAAGTGAATAGATTGTAACTGTATAAAGGCTTTGGTGTTGCATTCTGTTCTGCAAAGCGTTTTACTAATATTTTTATTGTGCTATAGTGTTAACATACTGAATATCCTGTGGTGGTCAGGAATCATGGTCTATTTTCATACATCAGTGTCATTGCTGTACCTACAATTATCCACCATCCCCCAAATATCTGATAATAGTGATCAATTTCCCCTGATGGATGAGATACTGTAGAGTGTTGCTGATACTGTGATAATGGATAATGAGTGCCAGGGATGTATAGTGTTTCAATGCTTACTGCTACTCTCTATACCTCTTGCTAGAGATGTTTTAGAATTTGTGGGGAATAATAGAGATAACAGAAATGGCACCATTAAGGCATATTATGTCCATTGCAACATTATGTTCATTTCTTAGTGGTGAGTGTAAAGATTTTTGTGTCGCATAGTGGAAAGTCACATGAGAAACCTGATTCAGTTGAGCGATGGCCCTGGGGAAAAATCTGTTTTTCAATCTGGAGTTAGGGTGCATAAACAGACATGTGGTACCTGCTGGACAGTGGACAAGCAAATAGGTGATGGCAGGGCTAGGAAGGGTTGTAAACAACATTTTTAATGCAAGCAACATGTATTATAAATATTCTCTAAGGCTGACTAGAGTGATATTTTGCCACTGACAGCAAGGATATAACTATATAATAATAATAATGAGAACACATTTATTAAAATCATTTCTGTGACACAACAGTGTAAGACAACAGCATTATTTTATGAAATAATTTGTCAAAGATCTTCATTTGGCTTAATAACCTGGTTTTTATTCCATTTTAAGCATTCAGAAGCAAAATTAAACTGGTTAAAATAAGCTTTTACTTTAAAATTATAATCAATAAAATCTCTGAAAAAAAAAAACTGACAATGAGGATTGATTAAATGTGAGAGCTAAAATTTTTGAGCTTGCGATTTAAATATCAAATGATATCTTGGCACATCTTCAATTAAGAAGTGCTTCAGATCCAGACTCATGGTTTTTATGGAGATTCCACTTTCATATTTCATTCCTGAAGTCTAGGCAGCCTTTCCAAATCCTAAAATATGGGCAAATCTTTTCCAGCAATGACTCAGCACTGAGCCGATATTGCTCTGCAGGGAATAAGTAAAGTGAGACACAGAGGTACCTCTTCATGCTGGCTATTACTAGTGTAAGAAAACATCTTCAAATGAGAGTGGAAATATTTTATGACACCAGCAAACTGATAAAAATGGTTTTTACATAAAGATCTCTACTGGTTGTAGTTAAAGATCCAAGCACTCATTTCCAAGGAAAGAGGTGTGGCTAGCAAAACAACTGTATACTTTTGTCTGAGGGTATCAAGAGAAGGGAGCAAAATACAAGTGCTGGTCATTATAATCTTCAGTTAATTTATTTCACTAATTGCACTCACTAAGTGAAACTTCTATAATATATACATTTATTTCACACATACTGATATATTTAAAATGTTTATTTCTTTTAATTTGATGATCATAACTGTCAATGAATGAAATTAGACCATTGTGAGACAGGTTAGTTTTACCCTACTGATGATGTGTTGTTGCAATAGTAATCATGCTCAGTATGAGAGGAACTGCAGGTTCAAACATTTGGTGAAACACTGGTGTGAAGCTACTTTGTGGGATTATGACTGAGCGCCTCTAAGCCAGAATCGCGTCTAAACATAACGATACCGCAGCGCCACAGATCTTCGGTTAGTCTTGCTTAGCCGAGGAGCCCCCGTGGGGGCCTCCAGCAGGCAGAGTCGTTTGCAAATGGGCTGAGGTATGGCCGTACGAGCGCCGCACCCTCTCCGATTGTGCACCGCAACTACCTGATTCAGTATCTCATAAAATTGGAAAATTGTGAAAAAAAGTATTTAAGACACTTGGTGCCCCACTCTCATCAGCTAATTAACTGATGATGGTGACTACCATTGACACCTTGCACCAGGAGGGTAAGACACGAAAAGTCATTGCAAAAGAGGCTTGTTGTTCACAGAGCTACATTAATAGAGATGAGGGAAGGATGTGGTAGAAAAAAGTACACAAGCAATAGGTATTACCGCACTCTGGAGAGAATTATGAAACAAAACCCATTCAAAAATGTGGGGTAAGACTGCAGCTGGAGTCAATGTTTCAAGAGCAACCATTCACAGAGTTATGCAAGACATGTTTCAGCTGTCGCATTCCTTGTGTCAAGGCACTGTTGAACAGCGTCAGAAGCGACTTGGGTTGGCTAAAGCCAAAAACGTCTGCTGATTGGTCCAAAGTTATATTCTGTGATAAAAGTGATATTGTGAAGAGAACCATGTGATATGCCAGATCCAACAATGCAGAAGAGCTAAAGGTTACTATTAGAGTAACCTGGGCTCTCACAACACCTGTGCGGTGCCACAGACTGATCGACTCTCTGCCACACCGGATTGCTGCAGTAATTCAGGCAAAAGAAGTATTGATAGAAGCAATCAAACTAAGTATTGAGTGCTGTACATGCTCATACTTTTCATGTTCTTACTTTTAGTAGTCAGTTATAATCATCCAAATTTAAAGTATTTAATACTTTTATTCATTCATTCATTTTCTTACCTGCTTATTTCCTAATTCAGGGTCACGGGGATCTGCTGGTGCCTATCCCAGCTCACATAGGGTGAAAGGCAGTGGTACACCCTAAACGTGTTGCCAGTCCATCACAGGGCATTGAAATATATCAGTCTGTGTAAAATGAATGTATTCATTATACAAGTTTCACTTCACAAATTGAATTAGTGAAATAATAATAAGATATTCTAATTATTTGACCAGCATCTGTATTTCTATGAAAATAAATAATTACTCAAATGAATCAAAGTTGTTCTATCTGTACACTTTAATTGGTATTCAGATAAGACACACTGAAAGACTCATTGCATGCCACAACACCATAAATCACTTGTCCAAACATTGTCAGGACAAGCCTCTGGGGTACTGCACTGTTCAATGAGCATGGCACGTTTGGAAAAGCCGTGCAGATATGCTGTTGCCTTTGGCACACACATCTGCGGATAATGGCCAAAAGATGTGATTGTTTCTGACAGCAGGCCAAAGGCCCATGGGGTACCCTGTGTCCCGCCAAGATCAGATTTCTTCCCAGATTTTCGGATCAACCCCATTTTAACAGGTCACTGTCAGGTCTCACAACTGAGGTGTAGGTGTATAATCTGATCTTCTGCAACATGAATATGGATATGTTTGCTTAACTGGATCATTAACTGCCCAAACTGATACTGACTGGGTGAGATCAGTCTCAGAATTGATCCCTGAGGCACGCCAGTGGAATCTCCCTGGTCTGTAGTCAAAGCCATGCAGTAATGCATTGTCCAGGATAATCCCTAGGTTTGGAGCATACAGATGTGTTTTTTTTTTCATTTAAACGGGAAAACTGCTTGGCAGTCTGCCTTCCTATTTAAACAGAAATATGGTACTTGGCAGCAGAAAAAGCCATTTAGTTGGTGGATTACACACAATTCTCATAGTCATTATAGTTTTCTTCCTGAACTTTGGTTTAAAGGTCTTGAGGTAATTTGGCCCCAATACAGTCTGCACTATGAAACAGTCCCCAAACAGAAAAATGAATAATACACAGAGGGGGTGTGAAAGGATGGATAGAGGTTGGGTGGTATAAATGTTTTTCGAATGAGTGTCTGAAATTCATGGTAACCATTTAAATCTAAATTTGATCAGACAACAAAGTAGCAAATAAAAAAAATAGGGGATGCAACTTCTGTCAGAACAGAAACACAGTTTCGTGATCATCTCTATCATTAAGCCGGCATAATTTTTGTGTGTGTGTGTGTGTGTGTGTGTGTGTGTGGGGGTGTGTGTGTGTGTGTGTGATTGTATCTATCAATAGTGAAATTTTCTAGGTTATAACTATAATTACTGTTTGTACGTTGCTCTGGACAAGAGCGTCTGCTAAATGCTTAACTGTAACTCTTTACTCCATCACTAGTGTAGGTTTTAATAAAATTATTTATTTTTAATATTATTAATATTGTATTCTGAGGATGGATGTGGCGGGCAGGAGGAAAAGAGGGAGACCAAAGAGGTGGTTTAGGGATGTGGTGAGGGGAGAAATGCAGATATTTGGGGTGAAAGAGGCAGATGTAGAGGACAGGGAAGTGTTGAGAAGAGCGATCCGATGTGGCGACCCCTAACGGGAGCAGCTGAAATGTGAGGAATATTATTATATTATTATATTTATTTTATTTGAATTAAAAGCTCTTAATACAAGATTAAAGTGTAACAAATCATTATTGGTTTTAGCTATGTGCGCACAGGGTGCGTATTCAATGTGGGCGCAGAGCAGAGAGTGAGAGCAATGGTAAAATAGGCAGAGATGGGATACGGGTAAGAAATATGTGCTTGTGTGGATGTTCCACTCAGCTAATGCTGACAGACAACCTGAATGACTGAGACTGATTGTGTGTAAAGGTCTACTGTCAGACTGTAAGCTACCAAGACTCCACAAACTACTAAGCAACTTAAACCTCTTCAACAGTAAATTAACTAAAGTACAAAGTCAAGCAAAATGTTTCTCCCAAAATAAATGTTCTTTTCTTTTTTAGATTATTTACTGTTCTTTTTATTCTTAATCTTTTCTTTTCTTAATTATCTTTGGTTAAAACCGTTTCTCTTAATTTTCTTTTATTAAAGCTTGTCTTTTACTGAGTCTTTTGTTTCTTAAATCTTTCCGGCTCTTTCTTTCTTTGATTCCCATTACCAGGACTGCGCCCCTTACCTAGTGTTGCCTAAATGACTCAGTTCTTTGTTCTTTTATAAGTCCGCGGCCAGGTGTTTTGCGTTCCACTGATTAGGCTACCCGGTGGTGTTGCCTGGCAACTCCATGCAGTTGTTGAGCATGTCCGACTAACAAAAATTTTTTGCAAGTCGGCGATGTTACAAATTCCATACATGAGATGTTGTGGGGGTTTTTCTACACTGAATAATATTTTGACATTAATACATCAACTATATGGTCCATATTAAACATCTAATAAGCAGAGGGCAAACCCTTGTCATAAAGCATATAAAACCATGTTGAAGGAATCAGTAAAGTAAGAAGGATAGCTCTCTGGTAAGTTTGTACTTACTTTAATCGTACAAACTGGGATAATCTGATACACTTTGTGGGGGGAAAAAAGACAATTTTTAAATAATGAGTAAAATAAACACATGGTGTGTTCTGGTTGGAGGGACTCTGTTTAGGATGAATTCAAAAAACAGATGCAACCACACCTCCATATCCAAGATTATCTGATCTCTCTAATACTGTAGTAGCTGAATGAACAAATCCGCACTGTCTAACATGTTCTAATAGAAAGCCTTTTCCAGAAGTGTGGAGATTGTTAAAGGATGATGTTTAAGGCTTCATTTGGAAACGAATGTGATCTGATGAACAGATATTGTAATGCACCGGTAGGGGACAGAGGAGTCAAATCCATGTTGCAGAGTTCAGTAGCAGTATTTATTGGGCAAGGGATAAGGAAGGCAAACAAATCCAAATCGAGTGTCAAAAGAGTAGAACAAAGAGGCATAGCATAAAGTCAAGTATCCAAAGAGTAATCCAAACATATAATACAGAAATCGCTTAGTAAGGCCTAGGGCAACAATATTTCGCATAGTTTTCAGAGAACCACCTGCTTATATAGGTGGGCCACACCCTAATGGCTGAAACAGGAAGTGGAGTTCTAAAACTCGGGCGAGGGCGCCCTCTACAGGCGGTCCTCCGAAGACCTAGTCCTTACAGATATTGCAATATTTTTGTCCGTATTTTATGTAATAAAAGTTTATTAATAATAATAATAATAATAATAATATAAATGAAATAAAAGCACAATATTTCCAGCCTTCTGCCAGATTATGTGAGTCATGTGTACTAGAATGTTCTCTGCTTTTCCATAACTCCAAAGCTTGTTTGTCATGAAAGAAAGTGTATTTGCACCATCCTCAAACCCCCAGATTTAATATCTTCTACCCTCTTGATGACCTGAAGTGTTTGTGTCACTTTGACCTCTTTGTCCCGAAAATAGATTTGAAAACTCCTGAAAGATGCATGATGCTGGTATTAGAAGAGCTATCATTACCTGAAACTAAAATCGAGGCCCTGATGACCTTAGAAGTTAATATGCTGACTTATAATGCATTTATGTAACCTGTAGTCTTGAGATTTCATCAGATGAGGAAGAGGCCATTGGTGAAGTAACTAATACAAATGTGCTGATGGTGTTTAAAATGCATCACAGTCATCTTCTTTAAAGATCTTAAACGTGTCTAACAGTTATTAGAAAGTCAATAGACAAACCATACAATTTAATATTAATCAGTTGATGACTAAGCTGAGAACAAGCAACTTTTTGAAGATATTTTAATTATATGACCAGTATATGATAAAAAAAAATAAACATGGTCAATCAACAAAACAGATTGACCATGATACAAAAATATAAAGCCACACATATAACAGCTGTCTACTGTCAAAAGCATTTATGACATTTTATTGTTAATGGTCCTTCTAACCAGGCTTTTTGTTGCAGGAATGTGTCATGAAACACTTAAAAAAATCTGGTTTATTTACATCAATTCTTCTCTCTTGCATCTTGCCAAATATTACACTTACCCACCCACAAATACTCCCGTGGCAAATTACATTAAAACAACAAGCCATTTGTTGAAGCACAGACAGCCTCCGGTGTGGGAATAGATTACTGTATCTCACACAGCGTGGAAAGCAGTATGAATAATTGAACGCTGGTCCTAAATATTTTACTCAACACTGAATTTTTGACTGAAGGAGAGTCAGCTACCTCTCCCTCAGCCACGAACTCCCTGTCAGAGTTCCAGTTAGATTGGAATTTTCTGCCCTATATAACTCCGATCCCCTGAAAAATGCATGAAAAATGAACAGAGTGGGTTAACAGCGTTTTTAAATGTGTGGCGTGTTCATAAAAAATAGCTTTATTTACGCTTAAACAGTTGTCTTCAGTTTTGTTTCATATTTTATCGGTTTGAATCCATAGAAACTGACAGGAGATTTACAAAGACTTAAAGTCTTAAATGAGAGATCAAATCTGCTTTAGTTTCCGGGTAAAAGTTATCAAAGGGCAATTCCCAAAGCATTTCAACAAACCGTCTGGTTCCCCTCTGGGAACCGTGGTTACATGCATATAACCTAGAGATGTTGGTCATTCAATTTTCTTTGCTCAAACGACAGAGGCCACTTAGCACAAAGCCATGTGCTTGACTGCAATGAAGGTTAATGGTGTTTCTGCTAAAACCATAGAGTGCATCTTAAAACACACACACACACACAAATACACACACACACACACACACACACACACACACACACACACACACACACACACACACA
>JAOTRA010000026.1:966181-976755 GCA_026260255.1 Pseudolaguvia tuberculata | reverse complement strand
AGACATGCAGGTAGTTGGGGTGAAAGAGGCAGATGTAGCGGACAGGGTAGTGTGGAGAAGAGCGATCCGCTGTGGCGCCCCTAACGGGATCAGCCGAAAGGAGAAGAAGTATGTTGTTGATGGTAAATGTTTTGGTAAGATGTTGAGTTAAGGTGTTTTTGGACAATGGGAGTGAGAGAGACAGTGAAAAAGAGATTTTCTCGAAGTAACAGTGTATCCACCAGTCTGTGCTGATCAGCTACCAAGACCAAAATAAGCACCACTTTTCTACATTTTACAGGTAAAGTTCAAAATAACTTCCTGCTTTTTTGCTGTCTTCCTTTAAAAAAAATGGATTACCTACAAAATCCCTTATCAGCTTCTGCACCTTCCTGGCACCGGTATTCCCTCAATTCAGTTAAATCCCTTTGGATGAAATACAGCAAGAAATCTGTCTGATCCACCATAAAGCTGCCAGGAGAAATTTTTTTTAAGATATCATCTGTTTACCTTTTAGTCACTCAAATGTATGAGTGCATTTTGCAATTAAACTCTTAAAGTCTATTAGTAAAAAATCATGTTTAAATTGAGATGGTTTTACTAATGATGATGAACCATCATTTTGTATTTTCTTAGATAGACATGGCAGCCAGTACACTGATGTCTATACATTCAGAGGAACTTACATTTATCTCCTTTACACAACTGAGAAATTGGAGGTTAATAGCCTTGTTCAGGGTTCCATCTGTGGTAAGTTGGTGGTACAGAGAATCAAACCCTGACTCTCCAATCGGCAGTCAAACACCTTAACCACTGCGCTACCACTACCCGCTCCTCTGTCTGGTTTTGTGAAATGCACCAGAGACTTTTCTCAGCATGGCTCATTTATTCTTACATTATTATAAATCTTGTACATAATCTATCACTTGACTGCTGCAGTGCTGTTAAATTCTTGAGTCTGGAAGTGTTTATTAACTATAACAGCAGCTTAGACTGAATTATGTGAAAGCATTTTTGAAGTTGAAGCTCATTGGTTAAGGTGTCATGGATTTGCATCTTAGCACCAAAGTTTCCCCTGCTGGGCCCCTAAGCAAAGCCCTTAACCCTCACCTACTTAGTTAGATAAAGAGAAATTATATTATATAATGTGGTAATAAATTAATAAGAGTAAAGCTGTGCAAAACCTATGCATGGATTTGTTTCCTGGATGATGGACTTAATAAATAAATGGATTAGAATGCACCAATTCACATTTATCAAATAATCATTTGATCAAATTGTTTATTATGTTTCCACAACAGTATACTTCAATGTGTTTTAGTGCTTCCCTGCCCACCATTGTTCACATTTTCCCCCTATTTTCTGGTTTCCACTTTCTCTGAGCTGACACAGACAGAAATAGACATTTCTATTTTCTCCAACTGACAAAAAACAACACTTTGTGAGTGTGTTTTCTAGCCAGTCATTTCCACTTTGGTGCTTTGGGTATAGCCTCTGGGCCATGGTGGCACAGTGCCACCATGAGCGTCTCTCTCAAATGCCTAGCCTGGCACACACACTAGCTAAGTTAGCTCACGTTCAGAGGGAGCTGAGCTAATTAAGCTGTGAGATCGGATCTGTCCATCACAGCGGAGCAGGGGAGCGTTAAAGCTGAGAAAGAGAGAGAGATAGATTGAGAGAGAGAGAGAGAGAGAGAGAGAGATCTATGAAAAAGGAAGAGTTAGAGAGGGCTGCCCCATTGAGTGATGGTGCCTTTGGCTGACCATGGGTGAAGGGCAATCAGAGGAAAACAGTAAAGAAAGTGTGTGAGGGAAAGATAATGAATGCATATTGGCATGGGTTTGTGCCGACGTAGCTGTTTCGTGGCCATGGGTGATTTTTAGTATGCTAAGGTAGAGGAGATAAATGTACAGACAAAAGATGGCCAGATTTAAGCTGATTGGTCACCTTACAAATTCTTTATCAGGCAGATCAAAAGGTCATGAGATCAACACAGCATAGAACAATGTTGAATCATAACAGGAAATCAGTGTTGGTGTTCTGTTGGTGTTTTATAGAAAGATAATAGAGAATGGTGGGAATTGGATGGAATATGGTGGAATGGATGGGGTTCTATTGAAGAATCATGAGGTGATTTTGGTGATAATGGAGAATGGAATGGTTTTAGTGGGGTTATTATTAATAATGGTGGAATGTTAAGAAATGGTGAGGTTATGGTGCAGGTATTATGCAGAATTGAGAGGTGGTTATGGTGGGGTTATGACAGGAAATGAATGGTGGGGGTAATTTTGAGATAATTATAGGAGTGGTGGGGTTCTGCAGAAAAATGCTGATGTGAAATGGTGAGGTAATGATGGAGAATGATGAGGTAATGATGGAGAATGGTGGGCTGATGATGTAGAATAGAGAGTTTATGGTAGAGTTATGATGAAGAATGGATGGGTGATAGGTGATGGTGGAGTTAGAAATGCTAGGCTTATGATGGAGAATGTCATGGTTAGGATGAAAGATGGGTTATGGTGATGAATGTTAGGCTTATGATCGAGAATGGCATCGTTATGATGAGGAATGGTTGGGTTCTGTTAACAAATACTAGGGTTATGACGATGAATGATCAGGTTATGGTGGAGAATGATTCGGCTACTATGAAGTATAATAGTATAGAACAATGTAGTGAATTAGTGGAGGGATGATCGAGTGCGGTGGGCTATTAGTGGGGTGATGATAGAGAATTGGGATGGTTGTAAATAGAGAATAATGGAGTTATGATAGTGTCCAGAGTCAAATCAAATTTTATTGCCCTTTCCAACACATACAGCTGCTGCAGTAAACAGTAAAATAAAATGACTTTTGTTTAGACCATGTGTGCTAAGTAAAACTGTAATGTAATCATGGCAACAGACACAAATAGCACAGACAAATAAATTATAATTGAATAAATGAATGAATAAATAAATACTGTTTATATATTGCTTTAATGTTTAATTAAAGAATGAATATTTGATGCTGATTGTTCTGGTGTATGAAATGACAGTGTTTCAATGGAGAATGTTGGTGTTTATTGGAAAATGGTTACAATGGTTAAAGAATGATAAAAGAAACATTGGTTAAATTGGAAACTTTATTTTTTACTGTGGAATGTCAGCTTTTTGATTTATGAGATATTAATGAAGAATTGATGGAATGAGATGATACATATTGGTCATTTAGTTTAGGTAAGAGCAGAAATGCCTTCTTATTCTTAAATTTGCGGTCAGGGGTTCCGATGGATCCCATCTTGCTGAAAGGTGAAAGGCATGCACCCTCGCAGGCACTTTAGATTCATAAATCAAACAAGCATACATGATTTTGTACTGTGGGACTGGCACTGGTTATGTAAACTGTATATTTATTTATACATAATGTTTACCAAATCTTTCGAAGTTCAGGGAAAATTCAGACCATAATACTGTTATAGTAAAAAGATCAAATCTTAACTCATTTGTAGCTTACCAAACAGTCAATTACAATCAATTGATTGTAATATGTTATTGTAATATATTTACTCACTCTATGTGAATGTCTAAATGTTGTCTCTGTTGCTGTCTATAAAGGCACATGTTTCATGCAGCCAATAAGTGTCCAAGCACATGTCAGATTAAGGTCAGAGGCTGGTGATATATAGAGAGAGAATAGGCAAGTCCTCTAGACTTTGGAGGTGTCTAATTTTAGACTGCATGGGTTCTCTGTGGTGCCATAATCTTTACACTGATGCAAGCATCAATTGAAAGAATTTAAAAAGCAAAATAAAATCAGAAAATGGTATTGTAGTGTTAAGTTATTGAATTGCTAATTGGTTTGATTCCCAGTACCATCAAATTATCAGTGCTGGGCTTCTAAGCAAGGCCACCAATTGCCCAGTTGTATAAAAGAGATAAATGTAAGTTACTCTTGTAAAGGCGACTGCAAAATGCAGCAAATGTAAATGCAATACACATATCACAGGTGCAACTTTTCCATAAAACGTGATGCTCCTGCTGGAGCCTATCCCAGCGCACATAGGGTGAAAGGCATGGGAGGAGCACCCTAGACATGTTGCCAGTCAATTGCAGGACCATACATAAAAGAACACACACACTCACTCCTATGAACAATTTAGAATCAACAATCAATATAATGTACAATGGTGTGTGAAAGTATTGGCTCTCTTCCTAATTTTTAATCTTTTTGCATGTTTGTAACACTTTAATGTTTCAAATCATCAAACAAATGTAAATATTAGTCAAAGATAACATAAGTAAACACAAAACAAATTTTAAATGAAGGTTTTTATTATTAAGGGAAAACAAAATCTAAAACTACATGGCCCTATGTGAGAAAGTGTTTGCTTAACTGTGGTTTATCACACCTGAGTTCAATTTCTCTAGCCTCACTCAGGCCTGTTTACTGCCACACCTGTTTGCAATCAAGAAATCACTTAAATAGGACCTGCCTGAGAAAGTGAAGCAGACCAAAATATCCCCAAAAGTTAGACATCGCGTTGATACAAAGAAATTCAGAAACAAATGATAAAGAAAGCAATTGAGATATATCAGTCTGGAAAATTTTATAAAGCCATTTCTAAAGCTTTGGGACTCCAGCAAACCACAATGAGAGCCGTTATTCACAAATGGCCAAAACAAGTAACAGTGGAGAACCTTCCCAGGAGTGGCCAGCTGATGAAAATTACCCCAAGAGCGCAGCTCATCCAAGAGGTCACAAAAGACCCCACACAACATCCAAAGAATTGCAGGCCTCAGTTAAGGTCAATGTTCATGACTCCATAACAAAGAGACAACAATAGCCTGTATGGCAGAGTTCCAAAATGAAAACTGCTGCTGAGCAAAAACAACATAAAGGCTTGCCTCAAGTTTACCAGAAATCATCTTGATTGGGAAAGTACTCTGTGGACTGACAAGACAAAACTTTTTGGAAGGTGTGTGTCGCATTACATCTGGCATAAAAGTTACACTGCCTTTCAGAAAAAGAACATCATACCAACAGTAAAATGTTGTGGTAGTGTGAGGGTCTGGGGCTGTTTTGCTGTTTAAGGACCTAGAAGACTTACTGTATTTAAATGGAACCATGAATTCAGCTGTCTACCAAAAAATCCTGAAGGAGAATATCCGGCCATCCGTTCGTGACCTCAAGCTAAAGCAAACTTGGGTTCTGCAGCAGGACAATGATCCAAAACAGACCAGCAAGTCCACTTCTGATTGGCTGAAGAAAAGCAAAATGAAGACTTTGGAGTGGTCTAGTCAAAGTCCTGACCTGAATCCTATTGAGATGCTGTGGCATGGCCTTTTAAAAAGGCAGTTCATGCTCGAAAACTCGATTCTGCAAAGATGAGTGGACCAAATTTCATCGCAGCGCTGTAACAGACTAATTGCAAGTTATTGCAAATTCTTGATTTGATCAAGATCAATGCCATATAACACTAATTGTGGGGGGGTTTAATGATAAAGGTTAATGTATGATATGTAGTATCTGATGATAATGGTCAGTAAATGCTGGACGTTTGATAAAAATCACATTTGTTACAACAGAACATTTTTGATTATGTAACTCTTCTACACCAACATCTTGACTGGTTGACCTAGTCTGCAGAACTGTTTTTTAAATAATCCCCACAGTAACAGAATAAAATGCCAGCAAAAATAGTGTATATAAAATAAAAATAGTATACATGACGTGTTTCATTAGTTTGGCAGCTTTAATAAGGGAAATGGATGTGGCTATGCGGTAAATCTTGGTGTTTTAATGTCAATGTGGCTTTCTTAAATTGGTCATTGTGGTATTTTTTAGGCAGGGTTTGCTGGAGCCTATCCTTGGACACTTGAGGCAAAAGGCAGGGGTACACCCTACACAAGCTACCAGTCTATCGCAGGGCCACACATAGAGGAACAACCACACACATCCAGACTTGTATGGGCAATTTAGAATCACCAATCAAACTAATGTACATGTTTTTGAACTATGAGAGAAAACCGGAGTACCAGGAAAAAACCAAGGACCCTTTTGCTGTAATGCAACTGTGGTAAATGCTAAGCCACCATGCCACCCTTTGTAGTTATCAAACAGTGAATATTAGGATTTTTACACAGAATAGTTATGACCTAATAAGGAGCAAGCCTGTTTGTTTTTCTCCTCAATTTATAATTTGAAATAAATCCAAAATAAAAAAAACAATACATGAATTAAATAACATGCAGGATTGCTCTCCCTTTCCTTGCGCGGCTTTCCCTCCTACAGTGCAAAAGCCTTAGGGCATTGGGTTGATTGATTTCTTAATTGCCCATAGACGTGAGTGTGTGTGTGGTCCTGTGATGGACATCCAAGGTGTACCCCCCCCTGCATTTCACCCTACAGAGTATAGGGTACAACAAGCTTTTACCCTCTCTTCTCTTGACAGTGAAGACATCTGGGATAATTTGTTTAATCTGAATTTTAACCTGCCAGTTTAGAACCCATACACACACACACACACACACACACACACACATACAAATACACTGTAACCCTCATCATGAAATGTTATTGCATCTGACAGGCAAATCGCACAGTAAGAGCCCTGGCTCGCAATTTTGAGACAGGCGTCATTTAGAAAACAACAGTGTGTGTCTGTAGTTGAGGACAGGTGCGTAATGACTTCTGGGGAAACCCATCCTGGCAACATTTTAGACAATAAAAATATTAATGGACTGCAGTTACTGGCCAAGATGCCACATTGTATTAAATCATAGGTGTCATTTCAGGATTATATTCATGCCATGTGAGCAGGAGCTTAATCCTGATTCTGAGATGAAAGACAAAGCACATGAATCAGTTCTGGAACAAGAAAAGATGCTTATTGGTTTAGATGGCCAAGATCTGGTTGGGGAAATGGGAGTATATATATATATATATATATAATGAGAGAGAGAGATTTTATCATTGCAAGAAATGCTAACAGCTAATCAAATCTGGCAATTCTGTTGGTACAAATGTATTTATTGCGTGAGCCAGTGAATGCATTCATCCACTAGAGGGATTCTGCTGTCGTTGCAACCTGTACAGGGTGTGCCTCTTGCCTTGTGTGTACTGTAAAAGGCTCAAGCATAACTTTGAATTTTTGAAGCAATTTTCATTCATTCATCTTTCTACCCGCGTATTCCCTAATTCAGGGTCACAGGGGTCTGCTGGTGCCTATCCCAGTGCACACAGGGCAAGAGGTGTATTGGTTTTTCTTCAAAAGCATGATTGCTTACTGGACAGGAATGTTCATAAATTAAATTAAATATCAAATATCTCCCATTTAACAATATTAATTTAATAATATTATTGTAAATTAGATATAGTTCACTTTTATGAAGTGTGTAACATGATTGGCTCGATAATATTTGTGATAAATTTATCAAGCTAAGGGGTGGTACGGATCTTTCTGTGCGGAGTTTGCATGCTCTCCCAAGATTGGGTTGGTTCTGATTGATTATTCTAAAATTGTCTGTAGGAGTGAATGTTTGTGAGTGGTTGTTTGTCTATGGGTGTTCCCTTTGATGGACTGGCGACCCGTCTAGGGTGTAGCACACTCCTATCGCCCTATTTGCACTGGAATAGGCACCAGCAGACCCTCATGACCCCAAATAAGCAGATAAGATGATGAATGAATGAATTGTCAAGTTTTCCATCATTCCCTCTGTGCCATTTAAGGTAGCCAAACGTATCCAAAGCTTTATGTTGAAAGCAGGAGAGGCTGAACAATAGAGCAAAAAATGCAGGGAAACTTAATAACATGATGTGTGAGCCAATCAAAAAACATTTCCCTTTTTCATCAGTAAGAAAATGGCTGCTAGTAAAAGCGCTGACTATTTTCAGTTCGATTCAATTAAATTTTAGTTGCATAGTGCTTTTTACAATGATCATTGTCTCAAAGCAGCATCACCCAATCAAACAGTTATTTCTCTGAGAGGAGGCTATTGTAGTCTTTTTTACTAATCCATGATGGGGCAGTTGCATTTATTACCCTGGAGTAACTTGAGACAGTTACTTTAAATGAAAGTTGCAACACATTGGAGTTTACCTCCACTTTCATAAAGGTCATTGTGATATTGAACGTTGTGCTGTCTTGTCTGTAAATGGAAGACCAATAAAGTTACACTTCTTCCACTGCTTACCACTTCTCCACTAAACAGAGTTTACACATAAACCAGTTTTGATTTTCTGTATCAAATGTGGTACAGTATACACTATATATTCCTAAAAGTATGCGGTACCCCTAACCAGATGTGGTTCCTCTCCAAACTGCTGCTACAAATGAATGTCTAGAATGTTTTTGTAGATTGTAGTTATTATATGCATCCTGTGTTAGACATGACCGTTCTACAGAAAGTCTTGATCTTACCAACACTAAATCCCTTTGGTTTGATCTGGTATGGTGACTACACTCCAAATCTCTTTACCTGACATTAGTGTCTGATCTCACTAATACTGTCATATTAGTAATACTAAAAAAAGAGAGATCAAACATTCAAGCTTCACATTGGACTGGAAAGTCTTACACATTTGATCCATTTATTTTGTGATGTCTAACAATCTATCCCATCCTCCTAATATAATTTTTTATAGATATAAATCAAATTCAGATGCAGGGCTGGCAGGAGGTGTGGATCACTATGCCAAAATGCTGACATATCATGTAATTTTTTTTCAGTTCAGTCTTATCTCCTCAGATACACACAAACATACACAAACGTTTTCATAAGGGTATTACATACACGGTGTGTGTCTGATTCAGTATTCAAAGTCTAAGTCTTTCTGATGATTTTTTTTTTGCAGCAATGTTGGCAGTTTGTCACCCTTGAATTATTGAGTATACTGTGTCTCTTTTTAATCTATTTTTATCTTCAGTGCAATCATAATCGTACTGATTTTTAATGCTGTGACACGAAGGGTAAAATCAATTCCAAAAGTCATGCATCTAATGAGCTCCTGTGTGTGCGTGTGTGTGTAACAGTAGAATATCATAATGTGCTATTTCTTGTTTTTTGCTGTTCAGAGGTACTGAATGAACCTCTTAAATTCAAATAGTTTCCATTAGATAATAAAATATAATATTCATTCATCTTCTAACCCGCTTATTTCCTATTTCAGGGTAATGGGAGTCTGTTGAAGCCTTTCTCAGTGCACATAGGGTGATAGACAAGGGTACACGCTGGACAGGTTGCCAGGGTACACACAGGACACACATAGACGAACAAAGACACACTCATATCTATGGGCAATTTACAATTACCAATTAACCTAATGTACATGTTTTTGGACTGTAGGAGGAACCTGTACCTGGCGTAAACCTAGGGAGAATATGTAAACTCTGCATCGTAAGACCCCTTGTCTGGGAATCAAAAGGGGTCTTTTGGTGCCAATTTCCTCCTACAGACCAAAAACATGTACACTAGGGTGTTTGTTGATTCTAAGTAAGTATGGTGTGTGGTCGTTCGCTTATGTGTGTCACTTGTGATCTGTTAAAGGTGTACCCCTGCCTTTCCCCTGTGTGTGCTGGGATATGCTCCAGCAGGCCCTATGATTTTGAATTAGGGAATACGCAGGTTAGAAAATGAATGAATGAATAATGCATTATCTCAGCTACTTACAATACTCATACACACACTGGACTGGGATCCTATTTGTAAACAGTACTTTGTGTCTTTCTCTTTTAATGACACACCAATCTTTCAGCTACCAACTCCTTAATGCCTGTACCACCACTTCCTCTAAAATTAAATTTCCATTTAAAGCATTTGGCAAACACTCTTAACCAAAGCAGGTTACATTTACCTCTTTTTAATACACCTGAGCAATTCTAAGTTAAGAGCCTTGTTTCATGGGCCCAAAAATGAACACTTTTTGTGCTGGAAATCTAACGCTTATCATCTAATTAGCAGTCCAACACTCTAGTAAAGCACAGCTTTTGTTACTACAGTTTTTCATTTTTCTTGACAACTGCATGAACCCGCTGTGATGTGAACATTTACCCACACCGCCCACCTTTCGATCTGATACAACAAAATGCAGAAACACCAGTTGTTTAAATATGTTCTCTATAATAAAAGCACCATTAAACTGTTTTGTTTCACAGGTACCAAGGAATAGCTACTTGCAAATTGGGTTTAAATTTTTATAGGTTGCAGTTTTCAGATCAGAAACTATCAGCAGGAGAAAGAGCCAAAGCCAAATGTGGCTTTCAGCCATCAAGACTGTGATTAGCCTGATGAAGAATCATGGTCTACAGAAAAAGTGGACTAATGCTAGCAATCTGGGCATCCCATCTGTCTCTACTTTAGCCAATGAGATCGGCAATCCTAATATATCTCTCTTCTTCTTTGTCCTTCAGCTGCTCCCGTTCGGGGTTGCCACAGCGGATCCGCGATCCGCACATTCGACTTGGCGGGGTTTTACGCTTGATGCCCTTCGTAACGCAACCCTCCCATTTATCTGGACTTGGGACCGGCACTAAGGCTACTTCCTAATGTCTGGGCATTTATGGCCAATTTAGACTCACCAATCCGCCTAATGTACATGTTTTTGGACAGTGGGAGGAA
>JAOTRA010000026.1:953470-966081 GCA_026260255.1 Pseudolaguvia tuberculata | reverse complement strand
TACATATATATATATATATACATATCAACTTAATGTTCATGATTTTGGACTGTGGGAGAAAACCAGAGAAAACCCATGAAAGCAAGGGAAGAAAATGCAAACTCCACCCAGAGACACATTTTGACTGGGAATCAGATCCGGGACCTTCTTGCTGAGAGGCAACCATGCTAACCACTACATCACTGTCCTGAAAAATCCTTCAACTAAAGTGCAAGAAAGAAACCTTTCTTTAGATATAAACAATACTACATGTAGTCAAAACAACTCATAGAAGTAGGAGTGTCATCGTCAATGTTGACAATCGACAAACCAGTTCATATATGTAAACAGAGGGTTTTGTCTCAAGATCAGAATTACTGCAAGCACTTGAGAAACGACTGAAAAAAGCCAGAGCAGGTCAGAAAGAGAAGATTATTAGAAAAAAAAGGAACTGAAGCTTAAGAGCCAAATCATAGCAAACCATCTGTCAGACATGGTAGAGGCATTGCTTTGGCAAGGTCAGGTATTGCTGCTAGGAACTGGGACACTTGTATTTATGTTCAGTCACCTGGCCTCAACCCAACACAACTGCATGTTCTTTTTATTTACTAACGACAAAACAGGCTACAACTAAAGGCGGCTGCAGTAGAGGTCTGGCAAAGCTTGGCATATAGTGCTTCCATCTGTGCCCAGATTATGTCTCTGCTTACCAAATGTGGCTCACATCATTTGTACACATCAATGCACAAACATCATCAAGAGAATTCAGCATGCACTCAGGAGATCTTATCTTTACAACTATCTAAACCTCACAGCCTTAGCCACTGCTGCTTATTTATTTATTTATTTTTTTATTTTATATGCATATGTGTATATCAATACATATACATTATGTCTAATATTAATTAAAAGATAAAACTTCAATCCCACTGTAGTGTTAGAAATAATAGAAAACTAAACCCAGCAGTCTGCTTCACATCTACAAACAAATCCCAAGGTAAGCTTTAGAGCTTTTCTGTAGAATCACTTAACAACTTTTTGACTTTTTTCTGTTTAAAGAAGTTCTCACTCCAGACCAGCTGGGATCAAGCCCCGGGTAGGCGTCAACGCTCTTTAAAAAGTCTAATAAAAAACGGTAGAATAAACATGGCTTTAATTGGAAACAAGCAATGGTGCACCACCTCTACTGTACATATTAAAACATGCCTCTGCCATCTTCATGAAACATGAATTGTATGATCACCATAAATCCAAACAAACTTACTTCATTTAGATTCAGCATCAAAACTTATTCATTAATTCAACCATTCCCTAAATTGTCGCGTCCTTTTTCCCCCTCCACAGCCATCTAATCACTGATTCTGCCTGAAGGCTTGGTGCATTGTTGAATTTCTAATTTGGGTAAATGAATTAAATTACATTTGCTTTCCTCTTTGCCATTCCCTCTCCCTTGTTTTTTCATTAGCTGGCCAGTCAGGTGTTGCCTCAGTTATTTCCTCAGACAATTGAAGATCCGTAGTGCATTGAAACAGGAAGTGCGGAGCGGCACGACTCATCCCTTGTGGATGGGTCTCTGTGGTTCATAATATACTCGTTTCATCTGCTAGTAAAAAAAAAAAAAGTGAGTTGCTATCAAAGAAATTTCTTTTTTATAGGGCAAAACCCCTATACATGTTTTTAGGGTGGGTTCTGCATGTCTGTGGAAATTGTTGCTATATCCTGTAGTTTGGTCTTTGTTTTTATTATAAACTTCTGCTTTTTAGGCTGCATAACAGACTGGCAGTGTTCTGTATTCAAGCTCTAGTTCAACAATCCCCAGACTAGGCCTGAGAGATAAAGTCAAACACAGAGTACAACCACATAAATGGAAAGAAAGTGCTCAGAGGACCTTATCCAGAGTGACTTACATCTACTTTATACAATGGAGAAAATGTGGATTAAAGGTCTTTCTCATGGGCCCACCAGTGGCACAGGAACTATTTCTAATTATCAATCCAACACCTTAACCTCTGTGCTACCAAGTAAAAGCCTTGTATACAGTATTATTAAAATCCTTGTTATTTAAATATGGGAGCCATTTTAACTTAATTTGATTTGGTTTTGGAAATGATATTGGATATTTAAGGAAAACTTTTGTCAGGTAACAAGACAAACTGAGGATTTGTCAAATCTTTGCCAGAGCTGTTAATATTAAAACGATGGAGTCCAATGCAAACAGTGTCAATCTTCCAAATCCAGCACATAGTTGGATAAATTTAATATTTTAATTAAAAGCATTTTCAGCCTTTAAACGTTCAACTAAATGGAACAACAGAAGACCAGCTATCAGGTGTTCAAGTGTCAAATAAAAAATAAACCGGCGACACACCTCTGTCCAGTTTATACAACCAAGCATTTAGGGGTTAAGGGATTTGCTCCGGGAGCCAGCAGATTTATCTTGGCAGTGCTGGGAATCGAACCCCAATCTATCAAGCTTCCCCCAACAAATTATATGTGGTCTATTTTTGGAACTAATAAGCACAATGTTAATAACACTTTGATTGGAATTGATGGACACAGTTGTCATGCTTTTTATTCCCACACTTCCTTAACTGCACTAACTGGCACAGATGCCACCTCCCTCTCCCTCAAATTCATATGACACATACATCTCCTATTCCTAGGACTAATTTACAGAATGTCCACGCCTCTCTTATTGGAAATGACTGGCACAGATGCCAAGCTCCCTATTTCTGGAACTGATGGACATTTGGTCTACACCTCCTTGTACTGGGACAGTGGCAAATTTTTTTATTTTTTTTTTTAATTGAGATTGGCAAGAATAAATATGAAAAAAAAAACAAAAATGTATCATCACAGAAACCTCACATAAAGCATTTTCTGAGACAAGCAAAAAGACCATGTCCTTTGGGTTAAACAAGAAATGTACTTTCATCCACAAAGTTCTAGAAAAATATTTACAATATTTCAAAAACGTTAGAAAGCAGGATCCTAGGGGCGATACCAAACCACCAAATTATAGCAACATAGCCACAGTAACACAAAGATGATGTGTCTGTGATACTTAATAGTCTGTGAAACATTACAGAAACCCTCCTAAAGCAAATCCAAATCCCCTGTAAATTATACTACTACTAAATAAGGTGACTGTAAGAACTGTGACTCCGGAGGACCGCCTGGATAGGGCACCCTCGTCTGAATATCGATTACCTGTTTCCTGGCTGTGGTAATAGTGCGTGGGCTCCCTATATAAGCAGGAGGTTCGCCGGAGCTTAATGTGAAGTATTGTTGCCCTAGGCCTTCACCAAGCACTGTGTTTCTAGATATTCTTGGACTGATACTCGGATTGATGAATTTTGGATTTTGGGCTTGGACTCACACTAGGATAACGATTTGGATTTTGGTTGCCCTGCATCTTACCCTGTTTTCCCTAACTAATAAAGTACCTGACTACTGCATTATGGATCCGGCTGATTCTTCTAAACTCTCGTAGTCACAGTGACCTAATACTCCAAACATTTATCAACTATTTCCTTGTTGTACGTTTAATAACAACTCTATGCAATGTGATTTTTTAATGTTGGAAAATGTTTTCCATGAACACTAATATTTCTCCAAGTTATTAGACTTTATGAGAATTTTGATTAAGGCTTGCAAGCAAGAGAGATTACATTTATTTTTAGTATAATTAGATATAGGAAACCTTTTTGTTACAACAATTAATATCAGTGAGCCCGATTTGAATGGTCTAAGCGTGTAATTAACCCTAGCAAGACGTTTCGATAATCACATGTGCTGGGCGGCAGCCAGGAATAGAAGGACAACATGTAGGAGGGATTAATAATGTTCTTAAAGTGCCTGAAGTAATGTGGGATGTCTGACTGACAGTCCTATCAAAGTTGTTGTTGCTAAATGTTTTTCCTGACTTTGTCCTTAAAATGCCTTCGTGAACAGTTGAACCTTTACCTATGTTTCACCTTCCTACTGTTGGAACAATGACTAGGCATTGATTTAAGACTAAGAGAGAAAAAGAGTTGAGGTGAACATGGAGGGATAACCACAGTTGTTTCCAGAAGTCTGACCACCTTTATCCGTTTAAAGACACCACAGTTCCCGGAGAGACAGCAAACGTAGCCATCGGCCACAGTGTTATATGCCTATTCATCAACAGTCTGTGTAAAACATTGCAGTGATTCATATCTGTAATCTCCTCCCGATAATGTTTTCTTCCTCCTTCTGCTCTGTGGCCGTGAGACTTAAAGATAAATGGTTTTCATTTGTGCATTGGCAGGTCAAATGTAGGCCAGAGCACCGGTGCGCCGCTCTGAAATGCAAATATGAAGGCGAACCTGCACTTTGCTTCCAGTCAACACAAATCACATTTTTAGAGATGAGCAAATGACAGATGAAGACAGAAAGAAGGTGAGAAAGTAAGATGTTTTGTGTCCCTGATGCATTGCGTCTATTTGAGGTTTATACAAGGTCACAGATTCTTGATATTACTTTGCAACTATAGCAGACCTCTGGTGACCTGGCAGACAAGATCAAGGCCATCAGAGAGTATTATAGGATTGCTATAATAGGTGTGACAGACTCATGCCATATGCTCTGTATTTTATCAGTACTCCTAAGAATTACTGATTTGTATTCTTTCATTCTGTCATTCATCAATTCATTTCTTCTAACTCTCTTATTCGCCGGTGTCTGGTAGAGCCTATCTAGTAGTGCACATAGAGGGAGACCCTGGACAGGTTGCCACTTAATTGCAGTGGCACACATACGTAGACGAAGAACCACACACACTCACACTAATGGGCAATTTAGAATTTAGAAACACATACATGTGGGAGGAAACTGGAATACCTGGAGAGAACCCTCGCAGGCATAGGGAGAACATGCAAACTCTGCACAGAAAGACCTCTTGCCCAGGAATCAAACCCAGAACCTTCTTGTTGTGAGGCAACCGTGCTAACCAGTCCACCACCGCGCCGCCCAGTACTGAGTTTTTCAGTAAATTTGCACAGTAAAGACTATCTATATGTTTATTAGCTGGATTTCTAAAAATCTTTCAAATAAATAATTGAAATACTTAGGGCAGTTTGTAGGGTTTGATTCCTGAGCAGGGTCCTTTTTGTCTGTCGTGTGCATGTTCTTGCGTGAGCTTACTCTGGGTATGCTGGTTTTCCAAAAACACGTATGTTATGTTAATTGTTGATTCTAAATTGCTCCCACACATAGTGAGTGTGTGTTTGTCCCCACACACTCAGTGTGTGTTTGTAACCTGTTCAAGGTTTATCCATCCTGCCTTTCGCCCTGGAGCTGGGATTTAGTTGAAACCCTTGACCCAAACTAGGAAATAAGTAGGTATTGACGATAAATGAATGAATGTTAATATTTCAGGACATGTGCCAGAAATCCTGTTGTTTTAGCTTTAGATAAGTATAATACTACCTTACATAAACCTGTCTCTCAGTATAAATAATATAATTAGCTGACTTTCTAGAATACCTGGCTCTCCATTTAATTACAAACTAGTTGCTTACATGTGTTCATTTGTTTCTTGACTCTATTAACCTTTTACAGTCTTTTAGCTAAAATCCTAAATTCATTTGCTGGTTAAAGAAAGAAATTGCATCAGATTGTAATGCATTTTGGGTGTTTTGAGCCCCTAAAGTCTTCACTGCTGTAGTAATGGCAACATATTGGGATAAAATTCCCATCAATGTCAGAAAATCTGAGTCACTGGCTGTCAATTGAAGGACCACTTCTTTCTCAAATACCTACAACTACACATTTAAAGTCTCAGAAAGAGAAAAAAAAATTATGTTGCCCTTCATCTGTGCTGCTCTTTTCTACGTTATTTCAGGTACAGCAAACCAGTATTAAGCTGTTTAGTCATGAGACTCAAAGCAATTTTGTAAGCACATGCAAGCGTGTGGTAGTAGTAAAATATGTTGTTGTAGTAAAATATTTGTCTTTTGATTTAAAAGCATTCTTTTTTTTAAACTGCGCTCTGGTTAATACAGTGGTGGCTTCAATTTTGGAAATACTATAGGAAACTAAAGGAAATGGGTACAGAAATTTAAAAAGCCAAACCAGTGACTGGATTAGGGTTGTTTGGGTTGTTTATGAAGAAATATGAACAGAAAAGAGAACCTCAGTAAAAAAAAAAATACTGAAAACAGAAAGTATGATGTTATAGTTAGGCCAGGTTCTTGAAATCAAATAAACGTGTGTAAAAGAGAACTTCATTTGTGACTCAGACTGCAAACCCACAAAAAAAAAACAAAAAAAAAAACGGAATTGTTGTCAGACACGGCCTGCTAGTGTGTGATAGTATCACACACACACACACACACACACACACACACACACACACACACACACACACACACACACACACACATTAAATATGGTTGCAGTGACTCATGACTCCAAAATTTCTGATGCCGGATGACACTTTCTTTCTTATATTTCCTTTCTCACTCTGTTTATCCGACTATATACCTTTTAATTTAGCGACACTCCAGAGCCCCCTACTGATGGGTGGACATAGTACATATTCGGACTATACTAGTTTCATCAGCAAAACACCCATGTGTTATTTATTAGGCTACCTGGAAGCCTAAATTTTTATGAAGATCTAGCAACTGTGATATGTGTAACACATTTAAACAACATTTCAAATTCGTTCAGCGTAGACTTTAGTTTTAGTCTGATTCCCACATTTGAACTTCTCCATATTTTTTTATCAGCTTTCTTGTAAAAAAAACTTTTGTGAATGATATAAACGAGAGTCATCAATATTATAGTTCCTTCATTATATGGAATGACTGCTGAAAGTCAGTGGCCACTGATGGGTTTTCTATACGCTGCTCAAGAGAGGCCAGAAATGAGAGAGATGGAGAGACCGAGCAATAGACTATGAACGACAGACGGAGAATGTTTGACACAGATAAATTCGGCTCATTCTGAAAGACTGCAGGGCTGAAATGAAAGGGCCATTTTCTCTGCTAACGGATGCCAGATCATGACTCAATGCCAGAATCATTCAGCAGCCTGGATACACACTGCACATTCATATTGTGTCAAAGCTGCCAGGATTCACCTATTTTATTTATTTATTTATTTTTTACCAGGCAGCAGATAAACTGACATTTTATATGTTGGGATACCAGGATTAAAAATTCTGTACTTGTTTAATTTTGTAGTCAACATTAATTGCATAATGAAGTATAATGTTGTTTGTACCAGTAAAACCCAGTCATTCGATTATGCATTATTTGAACTTGCATTGGTTTGCCAGGATGTAATGATTACTAAATTAGTGTGAACTGATTTACGTTACCAAATAAAGGGTTGCAAAATTGCATACTTAACCTTGAGGTAGTTTAAGAATTGAAAGTATTCCCAAGATTGATATATTGACAGATGAAACAGTTTGCCAGAGCTCAACCTTCACCCACAATTTTGCGTGCTTTGTGTTTTCTAGTTGCTTAGCATGGTAATTTTGAACATTTTAACATTTTATTTGCTAGTTCAGTAACCCTTTCAGTTTGTGTTTTTAGATTAGTTGCAAACATTCATCTTTTATGGTTTGTATATACAGATTGGCAGAATGACACTTCTCATGTACTTTTTTAAAATGGATAATTATTAGGGGGGCACACTGGCATATTGGCTAGTATGGTCTCTTCACAGCTGGAAGGTCTGATGTTTAATTCCAGCGCAAATGATCAGTCTGTCAGAGTTTGCATGTTCTCCCTGTGGGTTTACTTCTGGGTACTCTGGTTTCCTCCTACAGTCCAAATATATATTAGACAAACAACCACTACACTTATGGGCAATTTAGAATCACAAATCAACCTGTGTGGCCCTGCGATAAACTGTCCAGCAGACCTTATGACCCCGAATTAGGGAATAAGCAGATGATGATTGATGATGAATGAATAAATGAATGAACAATGGCACTGCCGTCCATATTGCCAGTTGGTATTGGAGGTGTGGCTGTGTTTGTTTATTTCACACTTTAGGTTAGACAAAATTGACGTACTAATCTAGCTATGGCTAGCTGATTGGCGTATGTTTGAGTTTGGAGGCATTGTTATGCTTCATCACCATGAAAGTCCACAATAAGTCATAGTATGTTTCCCAATTGGAAGTAATACTTTAAGGTTACTTGGGCGCATGATGCATTTTTATCTATTTTCTAATAGATAATAATAATAATAATAATATAAATATAAAATGAATAAAACAAATCATGGAATTAAATTAAATCAATCAATCTGAATCATTTTAAACTATCTATATGTGTTTGCTCTGCTAAAACCTGCTTTGGGATCTGATTCTGTCTATTATTTAGTCAAAATATTAAGTCAGTACAATTTTTCTAGAACTCCCTTGACTTATTGTACTTTGAAAAGCAATATATCACAGGTGCCCATGTTACAATAAAAGTCCTTTGATTCAAAGGGAATATTGAATTTCTAACAATGGGAATCTACACACCAATTCATAAATTTTGTTTTATATCATTCACCTTTGTGAATAAATGATGTTGGGTTCTTAAGTGTGCCAACATTTCATTTTTACAATTTTAACTCATTATTTTCTTGCACTGATGCTAATTCTAGCCCTATAGGTAGTTATAATATTCATTCATTCATTCATTCATTCATCTTTCTTATTCCCTAATTCTGGGTCACGTAAGTCTGCAAAATCATATCTCAGAAGGTGTGAAATGTAACCAGACAGTTTAATAGATCATGTCACTAATAGAAAGAGGCAAACATTTTTCATTAGCTTTCATTATGATATAATATTTCCTAATTCAGGTAACTGGGGTCTGTGAGAACCTTTCCCAGCACACAAAGTAAAAGACAGGCATACACATATAGACAGGTTGCCAGTCCATCGCAGGGCCACACATAGATGAACACATTTAAAAATCACGCAATTTAAAATCACATGTACATGTTTTTGGACTGTGAGAGGAAACCGGAGTATCCAAAGAAAACCCAGGCAAGAATGCAAAACAAAAACATTTTTACTGTAGGCGCCATTGCTCCACCTTATTATATATTTTTGTTTTGTTTTTTTATACATTTGACAAGCTGAAGAATGGATGGATGGATGGATGGATGGATGGATGGATGGATGGATGGATGGATGGATTTTATATTTCTTAAATTTATTTATTTTTTAATTTATTACATGCACTCACACTTAGTTACTTATAAACTCAAATCACCTCAAATTTTAACTGGCTCTTCTTATCCTTAACACTCCTGAGATCCAAAGAAACCGCTCGGTCCATTAAAAGATTGCTGTGCAAACACTAGCCCCTGGCGATGTGCACCTTTTTTGTCTATAAACATTTACAGCCCTCAGCATGCTAACCATCCTCTTCCCAGCTAACGGAAAGAGTTCCTGGAAGTGTGTAAAGCTGCTGTAACAATACTTTACTTTTGTACTCAGTGGGGTAGCTGAGCATTCCGCTTAATGGCAACTTAGAGGGGGTTTGAGAGTTTTAAAATGTTTCCCATGATAGCTGTAAGCTATTAATTTTTCCCCTTCTCTGACCTTTTACGTGTCAGACTGTCTATTCCCATCCTTCCCAAGGGGTGATTTAAATTCAGCTACCAGATTTTACTGTAAGCAATTGACTCAAGAGGATACAATGGTCTCCCTGTTGGTGTTTTTTTTTTCTTTCTTGTAATTGCTTGCTTATTTGTTAGGGTTTTATAGTGATGATAGTTTACGTATTCATTTGTGTGTAGCTGGTCTGATAGGAGCAAGATTGAGAATTTGTTAGTTTATGAGCAATACAACCTACAATTAAGGAAGAAATGTAGAAGTTTCTTTTCTGGAAACTGAACAACTTTATTTATTTATTGAACTAATTATAATTTGTTATCTAACATTAAAATAAACTTATTTATCAAATTAAACACCTAATGTTAAGCTGATAAACTTTTCTCCACCAAATAACTTAGTGGTTGTGATTCTGCCATGGGTTTCAAAAGTAACAGCAAAAGCAAGTCATTAGGTTTTTCAAGGATCTGGAAGTACAGGATATATCACCTCATGTAGACTATTACTATATATTTGTCCTCAATTTTTTTTACCTTTCCAAAGTTGTTTTTTTGTTTCAGTAATGAGCTTAAAGTACAGTTAAACTATTGATCCATGACACTATTTATAGTGATCCAGGTTCATGGTTCACTCCCCCCTCACTGGAAGCAGTGTAGAGGTCAAATAAGACACACATGCTGGAGTGGGAGTTGAATTACATGCCAAGCCATGAATAAAAATTCCTCAAGGGTGTTTTATTTGGACTTAATTTGTTATAAAGTTCCTTGGAAGCGTTCCATTTAGATTGAAGGGAAATCAGCAGCAAGGTCACTGGTGAAATGCAGCAGATTGGTGGATGAGTATATTAGCTGGTAGCCTTAGGTGTTTATGTTTTTCTATACAATAACAATCAGCATTCATTGAAAAACATTAACGATCTTTAAATTTTACTTTTAATGTGGTTGTCAGGATCATATTGTAAAATACAGTGTGCTACCATTTTCAAAGTGTTCAACATGAAAGTGGAAAGTATTTAATTTTATATTGAAATAGAAATGGATACAAACCCAGAAAAATTCGGTGCCACTTGAGTCTGCTGGAGACTATTCCAGTGCACATAGGGAAAGAGGCAGGGGTATACCTTGGACAAGATGCTGGTCCATCACATACACTGTGCTAACCACTACACGACCATGCCGCCTGGCAAGTAAAACCAGATTCCGAAAATGTTGGGTTACAAAATGTTGTACAAATTGTGAATACAAACAGATTGCATTTAAGTGGAAGTTTAAAATTTCAATATTTTATTCAGAATAAAACATAGATAACATATCAAATGTTGAAAGTGAGACATTTTTAAATGTCATGAAAAATATTTTCTCATTTTGGATTTCATGAAAAATCTGCCTCTTTCACCCCATCTAGTTGCATATCTTTCTTCAACACATCCATAAACCTCCTCTTTGGTCTTCCTGTTTTCCTCCTGTCCGGTACCTCCATCCTCAGCATTCTCCTACCAATATACTGCATGTCCCTCCTCTGCACATGTCCAAACCAGCTCAACCTAGTTTTCCTCACCTTGTCTCCAAAACATCCTACATGCGCCGTCCATCTAATAAACTAATTCCTAATCCTGTCCATCCTTGTCACCCCCAATGAAAATCTCTTCAACTCTGCCACCTCCAGCTCCGCCTCCTGTCTTTTTGACAACGCCACTGTCTCTAAACCGTACAACATTTCTGGTCTCACTACAGTCCTATAAACTTTCCCTTTCACTCTTGCCGAAACTCGTCTATCACAAATCACTCCTGCCACTCTTCTTCACCGGTTCCACCCTGCCTGAACACTTTTCTTCACTTCTCTAATGCAATCTCCATTACTTTGCACTTTTGACCCCTGGTACTTAAACTCTTCCACCTTCACTTACCTCTACTCCCTGCAACCTCACCACTCCATTGCCTTCCCTCTCATTCACAGACATGTACTCAGTCAACATGATTGAGTATAAAAAGAGACTCTCAGAGGGGCAGTTTTTCTCATAAGACAAGATAGACAGAGGATCACCAATTTCCCCACTTTCAAACAGTTTGGTCTTATACAGTGCATAATATCATCCAGATAATCTGGAACAATCTTTGTGCATAAGGGTCAAGGCAGGAAGGCCATACTGGATGCCTGTGATCTTCGGGCCATTAGACGGCACTGCATCACATACAGGAATGCTACTATAATGGACATCACAACATGGACTCAGGAATACACCCCAAAGACCAACCTGCTAGTGATGACGTTTCAAAGGGAGGGTGAAGCTCATAACAGATAGAAATTTGGAGAATTTACCTAAAAGCTGGTGATGGTCTATGTTTAGTGTAAAAAATAAAGTTCCATGGTCAGTGACACTGTTGTGTCTATAGTGTGTTTGTTATTAAATATCAGTAGTATAAGTAGATACCCAGACCAAAATACATTTTTGATGCTCACACAGTGGTTCTGCTTCTGGTAACACACAAACTTAGAACCCTCACACACTTTTTTTTCTTTCTGCCTTTGCCCTGGTGATGTGGCTTTGAACATTAAAATAAATCTGAGAAGCTGAAAAAAAGTAAAAGACAAACCCATTTCTCACGGTTCACAAAAGTTTGAGTATGTCTTCAAGGACCAGCATTAACTTGGATTTTTAGTCATAACTTTTGGACTTGGACTTTTACCAGTCCACCTGAGGCCAGGTAAACCACTACAGAAAGCGATTACATAAAGTCAAGAGATGGAGCTTAACAAAAATGCTGACACTTGAAAACAAGGCAAATAGGATAAGAAACAGAGAGGCCTATTATTTCCACCATTTTACCAATTCACACACTAGGTACTACATACCAGGCTCACACTTATTCTCACAATAGGTACTACATACCAGGCTCACACTGACATATGTCAACTTCTAACCCCCTATCCCAGCACACATAGGGCAAATGGCAGGGGTATGTCGGAACTCAGAGCCCGCCTCTGAGCAGACACATCAGTAGGGGTGACTGAAGATAAACCAATTTCCGCTATGT
>JAOTRA010000026.1:914557-927734 GCA_026260255.1 Pseudolaguvia tuberculata | reverse complement strand
GTGTGTGTGTGTGTGTGTGTGTGTGTGTGTGTGTGTGTGTGTGTGTGTGTGTGTGTGTGTGCGTGTGTGTGTTTGTGCGTGTGTGCGTGTGTGTGTGTGCGTGTGTGTGTGTGTGTGTAAGCGAGAGATTTGGGCAGGCACTGAATGATGATGTTTAAAAGCATTAGGGCAATGAGCCAGTGCATCAGCTCCCGAATGAAGTTTGGAGCCGTTGGGAAAAGCAGGGCAGAATGTGAAGTGTCCTGTGTGTGTGTGTGTCCATGTTCATAATCTCTCTAAATACTTGCTAATGTTAAGTGTTGATGGCGGAGGTATTTATACACGCATATAGTGGATATGATGGCTTCAGATGTTTCCAGGAATTAATCATGAAATGGTTGTCAGACACATACACACTCACACAAACACACACATATTCATATAGGTACATATTGCCTAAGTGCAGACACTGCAATCTCAGGTATTTGATGATCATATCTGGAAATTGAAGCATGTCTGTGTAGGTGGGTCTGGAATCAGTGTAAAAGCAAGCATGACTGCGACTGTATATAATGTTGGTTTTTTTTCAATACATCTAAGTACATCATTTAAATACTCACAAGCAATTTCTAAGAGGCTACCATAAGATGACCAAAAATGTTAGCTTGTGCTAATAAAGGATTCAGGACACATTTAAGTTAACTGTTACTACATTTGCAGACATCCTCATCCAGAGCTATTTCCATCTCTTCAATCTCTTTTATAGAACTGAGCCATTGGTGATGCTGGGAATCAAACTCTGATGGTGCAAAACCTCGACCACTGCAGTACCACAAGGCTGGAAATACCCTGTTGGGGAGCCAATCCATGAATCCGGCACAATGCAGGCAACATGGTCGACGTCATGGTGTACTAGGCTAAGGCGCCAGCACCCACATGCTCCTGTTCTGGTAAGTTGGATTTAATTCCCGATTTGATTTCCTTATAGTCCATACTTTCTCCCCCATTTTATCCCTCTATCCGATTAATAAAAGGCAAAAATTGCTGAAAAATATCTTTTAACAATACAGACAATAGAGAGAGATGACCATCAGACTATGATCTATATCCTTACACCAAACCCCTAAGGCAAATGAAGACTTTCCAAGACTCCTCAACACAACTACCTCAGACCCAGTCAACATAAATCGATGGTTATAGTACCAGATAAACACTCCAAAAAAAAAAAGTCCCATTCTGTTAAGCACCGTTACTTTAAATGCTGTTTGAACAATAATCTTGCTGCTTACTTGTACATTTATTCATCTATCTGCACATCTATTAATCTGTTGTTTTGCATAATACTGGGTTGTTTTGTGTAGCACCATGGGATTCCAAGAGAAACATTGTTTCATTGTTTCATTCATACTGTATCTGCTATATATACATGGAAATTACAATAAAGCTTCTTGAATTTAAACATAAAGACCAACAGGTGCAAAAAAGATCTGACAATTATTTAGAAACAGTTAATATAATGGGTAGTATTTATTGAATGCGAACACTCCCTATTAACTCAAAGCAACTGCCCGGATATTAGTTTGTACCAAAAATAGCCAAGAACAAAAACAGCAGTATGGCATGTTCTTCCTGCGCTAGTGGTTAAGGTGTTTGACTAATACCAGAAAGACCGGGGTTCGAATCCCACCTCCACCAAGCAACCACTGTGGTCCCTTGAGCAAGACCCTTAACCCACAATTGCTTAGTTGTAAAAAAAGACACCAGATGGATAAGAGTGTCTGCCAAATGCCTAACTGTAACTGTATTCTAAAATTACTCATAAGTGTGAGTTTCTGTGGTTGTTCATATAGGTATGGCCCTGTGATGGACTGGTGTACCGCTGCCTCTCGCTTTGTGTGCTAAAATAAGAATCTTAAAAGGTGAATTAATGAATAAATGAATAACGACAATTGAGTGACCCAAAGAGGCAGTTTTATGGCACCGTAACCTATAATCTCCCAATCAGCAGTCAGCACCTTCACAAATTCACATTATAAAAAAGCACCCAATAAGTATGGAAGCTCAGTTGTTAAGGTTCTGTTTCTGTATGTGATTCAATTAAATTAAATTAAATAATAAGACACATGCAATGTCACTCTGGATAACTACATCTCCGAAATAAAAGAAGTGGTGGTCCAATAATTGGAATTCTAATTTGAAGATCGGTACTGCTGTGCCATTGTGCGAGACACTTCACCCCAAATTGTTTAGACAAACATGCTCTGGAGAAGGATGTATGCCAAATGCCATAAATATAATTGTTGGCATAATTGTAGATTATACAATGCTGCTCATTTGTCTGTGAAAACCAACCTCACTGTGGTTCATAATGTGGTGGTAGCATTATGATATGTTTTTTTTATTAGCAGATCTTGGAACTCTGGGCAAAGTTAAAGACAACATCCATAAAGTGAAATTCAGCATGTAAGAAAACCTGTTCCAATCTTCCAGAGATTTGTGAGCAGTTCTGCGCTTCAGCTTCCAACAAAGTGATTGTAAAACACATTGCCAGAGCCGCGATGGAGCGATTCAAACCCTATAACCTGAACATGGCTCTGTCAAAACCCAAATCCAACTGAGAATCTGTAGCATAAAGCAAAATTGCTGTTTGCTGAGAATCTCTGTCCAATTTGGCAGAACTGAAGGAATTTAACCAAGAAGAATAGACAAAAACATCATGATCCAGATGTGCAAAGCTAATAGAGATATCCCTAAGACCTGCAGCCAGCAGTTGTTCTGCTAAGTACTGAACTAGAGGTGAATATTTCCACAGCCTACAAACGTCTGTGTTCCTTTCTTATTTAATTAACCTTTGTGTTATGTTGAACTGGCATTCCATTGTGAATTTTCTGTACCTGCTTGTTTGGCATCAACAACACGTTTCCATGGAGACAACTCAGTCCTTGCTGTTCATTTTGGCACTGGTAGTTCACAGCAATCATCTAATATGTTTAGGCTCCCAGAGTGTTGAGTCTGGAAAGTTGCTATGATTGTCTTACACACACATTGTCGCACACACACACATACACACCAGGCCAACACAAAAAACCCAGACCATACGCATGTTATTGTAACATTATCAATTAATGATATATACCCAAACACACAGTCAGAGTCATAAATATTTTGATATACAGTGTATATATATGTTGTATACAGCCAAATAGTCCTGCATGCCCACACACTTTTTCTACCCCCTACAGGCTTCTAAGCAGTGGTTAATCTTTAAGCGAGATTCTACTAATCTGACACCACATTCCCTTACATAATCCCTTCTTTTCAGTATTTTCCTCTTTCCCAAGCAAGACATTTAGCCCCTGTCACTCTGAGGCCACTTTACAAAAGTTAAATCTTTTAAAGCGAAAGAGCTGAACTAGACAAACAACTGTCTTCTGGCTTCAAGGCTTTTAAAAATTAGTTCGAGATCAGAGGCGTATTAAATGTTCAGACTTTCAGAGACTGAACGAATGAATGTGTCAAGCAAGAAAGAGAAACCGATAAAAAAAAAGATCAAGAAAACAAAAGTGATTACGTATGTATGACTTGGTTTAACATTCTGATTTTGTAGAAGGTGTCGATTCATTTTCAGTCTCTGAAAAAAGAAGCAGATGATTAAAACTTGATCTTTTAATCCAAACTAAGACACTGTTACATCAGCTTTCACACTAATTTGTTAGTTTGTAAGTTGGTGGTTGAGGATTTTTTGTAAGCCTCCAGGATCAGTTCTGTGTAAAGATCAAATGTTTTAGCCACAAATGCCATGAAACCTGAAAAACTTGTCTGCATATTAAACGTCAGTCTAATTGGATAGAGTCTACCAGACTTCCAGAACATGTATGTTTGGCTTTTTTAAGGATTCTCATGAAGGCTAAGGTGTCATGATACTCCACTTTTATCATGCCCTGATGAGAATCAATTACATTTGGCGATTTTTGTAGGTAACTGAAATACAGAGTGCAGAGAAATACAGAGATTTTTTTTTTTTGTCAAACGTTCAGAGCCTTGACAAGGACCCAGCTTGACAGCTTGATCATGCTGGAAGTGATCTTGTTACGGGTGTAGTTCCCACTGATCATCCGAGCTATTGCAAACTGTTTTCTGTTTTTGGTTTAGGGTGGAGGAAGCATACTTAAGGAAGCCATGCGCTAAACACATTGCAACGAATTGTTTGCTCTTTCAGCATTACAGAGCATTTACTTTCTGATATACCAGTTTCTGTATCCGCGTTATGACCTTAAGTCTGTATTTACGACTATGACTTCTGTTTCTCGTTTTGGATTTGTCTGCCTGAATTACCTGCTTACCTTTTATTTGATCTCGATGTGGTGCTTTCGACAACCCAGCCATTAGGGTTGCACAAGCCAGTGCATTCTTAGTGCCGGCTCCAAGCCCGGATAAATGGGGAGGGTTGCGTTAGGAAGGGCATCCAGCGTAAAACTGCGCCAAATCAAATATGCGGATCACAAATCAAAATCTGATACCGGATCGGTCGCGGCCCGGGTTAACAACGACCGCCACATGTACTGTTAGCCGACAGGTGGAAATTCAGCTACTGTTGGCCAAAGGAGGAGAAGGAAAGGAGGAAGACGCCTACAGAGACGGCAGGTGAAGGAGAAGTGTAGAAGAGTGGAGGTTTGGGTGTCTTCTTTAAATGTTGGTACTATGACTGGTAAAGGGAGAGATTTAGCTGACATGATGGAGCGGAGAAAGTTACTGACATTCGTGGCGGATTTAAACTGTTTTATCATGGTGTAGATGGAAAGATAAATGGTGTAGGTGTAATCTTGAGGAAGGAGTACATTGAGAGTGTGGTGGAGGTGAGGAGAGTGTCTGATAGGGTGATGAAAGTGAGGCTGGAAGTTGAAGGCGTGATGATAAATATCAGTGCTTATGCTCCACATGTAGGTTGTGAGATGGAGGAAAAGGAAAGATTCTGGAGTGAGTTAGATGGAGTGGTAGAGAGTGTAGCTAGGCAAGAAAGATTGTTGATAGTAGCAGACTTCAATGGTCATGTTGGTGAAGGGAACAGAGGTGATAAGGATTTGATGGGTAGGTATGGCTTTAAAGAGAGGAATGTGGAAGGGCAGATGCTGGTAGATTTTGCTAAAAGGATGGATATGGCAGTGGTTAACATGTATTTTAAGAAGAAGGAAGAGCAAAGGGTGACATATAAGAGTGGAAGAAGTTGTACATAGGTGGACTATATTTTGTGCAAGAGAGGTAACCTGACAAAGATTGGGGACTGTAAGGTGGTGGCAGGGGATAGTGTAGCTAAATAGCATCGGATGGTTATCTGTAGGATGGCTTTGGATGTTAGGAAGAAGAGGCTCAGTTGTGGTAAAGAGTTGTTGAATGATTGAGCAACGACTGCAGAAGTGATAAGGGAGACAGCTAAGAACGTACTTTGTGTGACATCTGGAAAGAGAAAGGAAGACAAAGAGATGTGGTACTGGAATGAGGAAGTGCAGGAAAGTATAAGGAGAAAGAGGTTGGTGAAACAGAATTTGGATCGGCAGAGCGATGAGAAAAGTAGGCAGGATTATAAGGAGATGAGGCAGTAGGTGAAAAGGGAGATGGCAAAAGCTAAGGATAAGGCATATGAGGAGCTGTATGAGAAGTTGGACACTAAAGAGGGAGAAAAGGATTTGTATCGGTTGGCCAGGCAGAGAGACAGAGATGAGAAGGATGTACTGCAAGTTAGAGCAATAAAGGATACAGATGAAAATGTTTTGGCTAGTGAGGAGAGTGTGTTGAGAAGGGGGAGAGAGTATTTTGAGCAGCTGATGAATGAGGAGAATGAGCGAGAGAAAAGGTTGGACGATGTGGAGATAGGGGAGCAGAAAGTGGATAGGATTAGTAAGACAGAAGTGAGAGCAGCTATTAAAAGGATGAAGATTGGAAAGGCGGTTAGACCAGATGAGAATCCAGTAGAAGTGTAAAGATGTTTAGGAGAGATGGCAGTGGAGTTTCTGAATAATTTGTTTAACAGGATTTTGGAAGGTGAGAAAATGCTTGAGGAATGGAGAAGGAGTGTTCTGGTACGACAGGGTTCAGAGAGAGGAGTTGTGGTATTGTATGAGGAAGTCAGGTGTAGCAGAGAAGTTTGTGAGAGTGGTGCAGGACATGTATGAGAAAAGTGTGACAGGAGTGAAGTGTGTGGTAGGAATGTCGGACTAGTTCAAGGTGAAGGTGGGATTGCATTAAGGATCGGCTCTGAGCCCTTTTTTGTTTGCAGTGGTGATTGATAGGCTGACAGATGAGGTCAGTCAGGAGTCTCCATTGATGATGATGTTTGCGGATGATATTGTAATTTGTGGTGAGGATAGGGAGCAGGTTGAGAAGAGTCTGGGAAGGTGAAGGCACTCGCTGGAGAGAAGGGGAATGAAAGTCAGCAAGGATAAGACTCAGTACATGTGCGTGAATGAGAGGGAAGGCAATGGAGTGGTGAGGTTGCAGGGAGAAGTGTTAGTGATGGTGGAAGACTTTAAGTACCTGGGGTCAACTGTGCAAAGTAATGGAGAGTACGTTAGATAAGTGAAGAAAAGAGTTCAGGCAGGGAGGAGCGGGTGGAGAAGAGTGGCACGAGGGATTTGTGATAGACGAGTTTTGGCAAGAGTGAAAGGGAAAGTTTATAGGATTGTAGTGAGACCAGCAATGTTGTACTGTTTAGAGATAGTGGCGTTGTCAAATAGAGAGGAGGCGGAGCTGGATGTGGCAGAGTTGAAGATTTTCATTGGGGGTGTCGAGGATGGACAGGATTAGAAATTAGTTAATTAGAGGGACTGCGCGTGTAGGATGTTTTGGAGACATGGTGAGAAAAGCTAGGTTGAGATGTGCAGAAGAGGGACATGCAGTATGCTGTAGGAGAGGAGAATGCTGAGGAAGGAGGTGCCAGGCAGGAGGAAAAGAGGAAGACCAAAGAGGAGGTTAATGGATGTGGTGAAAGAAGATATGCAGGTAGTTGGAGTGAAAGAGCCAGATGTAGAGGACAGGGTAGTGTGGAGAAAAGTGATTCGCTGTGGCGACCCCTAACAGGAGCAGCCGAAGGGAGAAGAAGAAGAAAATCTGGTGCTCTTGACCACATTTTTGTCTCTTTGTGGATTTTTGTCTGAGCTACATGGACCCGTAAAATACTGATTCATTGCATATATGGACCTGTAAAATACTGATTCATTGCACATCTACTGATTAGCAGTATCACAACCGCCTTAACCAATGACTAATTCCTCCTGGCATTCATTATTGTTTGAATCAGCTATAATTGTAGATTTGTGTCCCCCATTCAATTTTAATAGCACTAATGAAAACAAAAAAACAATAGATGTGGTAACTCCATGTGCATGCAAATTTAATGCTTGACCTATCTTGCATTGCCCCCCAAGCATTTTGCGCTCTTTGCCTATGTTGTTTATTTTTCGAACAATTTTAATGACTTTAGTTGTTTTCTTTCATTGACAATACCCCTCGTGTACCTTTAGTAATGTAGTGTACACAAAGCATACACTTTATTAGAATAGATATTAAAGACATAGAAAAAATTGTGTAACTGATCTTCCTTTTTCTTTACTCATCATAAAGGTTCTGGTTTATTCTTTCATGAGTCAAAAAGTTGTTCTTTCTTTCTTTCTTTCTTTCTTTCTTTCTTTCGTTCTTTCTGTCTGTCTGTCTGTCTGTCTGTCTCTCATTTTGGACTTGTTATATTTGTCTTGGATGGTGATGCACTGACCCCTAGAGGCCAGAATGAGGAACAACATTCAAATTAATTATCCAAGGACGGAGAGTTACAGACAACTTTAGTGAACATTTGAGGACGTGATAAAACAGTCACACACATACACACACACACATCCAATTGAGCAGGCAACACGACAAAATGTCTTGCCTCTAAATCATTCTAAGCTTTTATCAATCCTGCCTGCTTACATTGAAACTATACTTGAGCATTGAATACGTTCTTCAAAAGTGAATTTAGACATTTTTAAAATTGGGTTTGATGGGACACGGATTCTTTATTGCTCATAGAAGTGAGTATGAGTGTGTAGCCCTGTGATGGACTGGCAACCTGTCCAGTGTGGTACCCTCTTTCATTCTTTATAGAGCTGGTATAGGATACAGCATACTCCGTGACCCGGCATTAAGAGATAAGGAAGTATAGAAGATGAATTAATATATGGGACACACACTCCCACAACTGGTTTCGGGGTACAAGTGTTTTGTCATGTGCATTTGGTACAGTACAATTCCTCGGCTTATTCTCCCAAGTACACTTTTACTACAAAAGCTGGAAGATGATATTCAGAGCTACGAATTAACATTATATGGATAAGGCAAATTTATCCTTTTATTCAGATACATTTTCAAGGGAAACCTGTCTACAAATATGGCCAAATAGAAAAGTGTCCGCTTGTAACATAGCCTTTTTTAAAGTATAAACATTTTATAGAAAGCAATTCTAGGTCTCTAAACAATAATCTCCATCTAGTGTCTGAAAAGAGCTTTCTTTGCTTCTGCAAGCCAGCGCAAAATCTTTTCTGTCCACGTAACCCAATTAACTCTTATCACTGCACAAAGTCACAGTAAATCACAGTGATGCTTTGTTCCGCAATCAGATAAGTACGCCATCGTCGAATAATAAGTAGTACTCTTAATCTGGTTTTTGTTCCATTGAAAGCAATATAAAACGTGGGCATAAAAACTCAGGGAAAATCACATTAACATCATCAAGGATTACAGCCATGTTATCTAGCTGAGATTTGACATAGTATTAGAAAGACACTTTTTCAGCAGGGTTTTGATAAGATTTCTTGACTTTGATGAAAATAAGATTTGAAAATAGACTCATGTTATGGTGGGAGAGGGAAAGCTTGTTGCACTTTGGCTTTAATCCTGGGACGCTGAATGATTTGGTGTTAGCGTGGCATGTGTAAAATGGATTTTGTATATTAATTTAGTGTTGTACACATAGAGAAACACTAAGTCAGGTGCTATATAACAGTTTTGTCTGCAAATGTATAGAATTTGGAGGGTTTATATCTTGAAACAATATATGTATGATAATACTACTTTAAGTGTCTTCCAAGATGAATTTTTATTCAAATGTAATGTCTCTAAAGCCCATTTCGTTCGTCATAGTTTTGACAGACAGTGTCATGTTGTGACCAACAGTGGTCATGTCAGACCAACCAATTAAAACTTGCTGAAGACAGTAAACAATACTTTCATATAAAAATGCCAAATAATTTACTGTGTTCATTTACCATGTTTGTTTTTCCAGACATATAACAAACATGACAGATTATATAACACACAGTTGGTGAGACTTTGCAGTTTTCTGGTACAACACAACTTAGATTTTTTTATATCAATATTACGTTATACATTATTATACATACCTCCTGTTTATTGTCTGAACAGCATATAATGAGAGTGGTGCATTTGGTATCTGGGCCTTCATATACACATCTTAATATTAGCATTATCACCTCATGATTATAGAAACTATTACTACTATACAAAATGATATACACGGTAATATAAAATAGCATGGAATTACAGAGAGAAAGAGAGAGAGTTAGCACAGTCGCCTCACAACAAGAAGGTCCCGGGTTTGATTCCCGGGTCGGTGATCTCTATGTACAGAGTTTGCATGTTCTCTCCGCGCTTGCATGGGTTTCCTTCAGGTACTCTGGGTTCTTCCCACAGACAAAAACGATTAGGTCGATTGGTGGTTCTAAAAAAATTGTCCATAGGAGTGATTGTGTGTGATTGATTGTTTGTCTATGTGTTGTCCTGAGATGGACTGGCAACTCATCCAGGGTGTACCCTTTCCTCTCGCCTTATGTGCGTGGGATAGGTGCCCCATGACCCCGGATTAAGGAATAACCGGGTAAGAAGATGAATGAATTATTAAATGAATGAATGAATGGAGAGAGAGAGAGAGAGAGAGAGAGAGAGAGAGAGAGAGAGAGAGAGAGAGAGGAATTTTGCTTATTGAAAGTAAAAACATTTTTTTCTGAGCGAGGAACCCTGTTAAGATTGAAAACATCTACACAACCACAGACTGTTTTTATCTGTATTAATTTAATACTGATCATTTATATCATTGCTTAGTCAAATGTTGATCCATTACATGCAAACATTTCTCCATGTTATTTGAGTACATTACGTACATGTCGAAAACGAAATTAAGATTATGGAATGTGTTACGTTCCCGTAGGGGTGTTGTCGTGTGTGTGTGTGTGTGTGTGTGTGTGTGTGTGTGTGTGTGTGTGTGTGTTTGTCTCTCTCTCTCTCTCTCTCTCTCTCTCTCTCTCTCTCTCTCTCTCTCTCGTTTCTCCCTCCCTGTCTTTTCAGAGGCACAGCCCTTGTTGCTCGCTATTGGTTGAAGAGGCTGTCTGTCATAATTATATCGAGTGACGCGAGGCTTCTGCGACCAATCCCAGCGGTAGCCAGATCCTTTAAAGATGGCGAGTGGGACACCCCTGGTTTTTTTTTGTTTGTAGTGTGAATTGTGGTGCAAATATTATGTATATTCTGTTGCATTAGTGATATTTCTATATTGCCCCCCCCCTTTCCTCTTAGTGTTGTAAATAAATTATCCCTTGTGTAGCTTATCTTCGGCTTTTGCTCCGTCTTAAATGTTCTACTTCTCCACGCTAGTTTTACTTCAAGAGGTCGTAACAAGGTGAGAATACCTGTGTTTGTGGTTCACACGTGTACCTCATACATCATAATGGAACAGTTCAAAATCAATATTTATGTACTAACAAAAAAAAATTTACATTAAAAAATACATTTAAAGACTAAGTCAGTGATACTTAGTCAATTGTATACAGGTATTTTGCTAACTGAACTGGGCTGGAATTGATTTTATTCTGATAAATCAATCAAATGTTGATGTTATTGTACTAATCGGTTAAAGAAACTTAATATCTTAAATATTAACCAATTAGCAATCGGCCATTGCTAATATAGTTTAAGTTACAGTGCTGGTTCTGAAGGCTTTGGGCAGATTAAATTCAAATAGATTCAGATAGAAACTGAAATCTGAAAAAATTTTACATCCACATACATGTACTGGACACATTGGAGTCAATAGAGCCAACTGTACAAAATGAAGAATAAACGGTTGGAAATAAATTAATACAATTTAATGAAACAACTTGAAATTTTGGTCTTTTGCGGTCCCTGACTGCATACCACTGCTTAATTATAAACAATAAGTCAGGAAATTGGGGCGGCACTGTGGCGTAGTGGTTAGCACAGTCGCCTCAAAACAAGAAGGTCCCGTGTTCGATTCCCGGGTTGGAATCTTTCTGTGCAGAGTTTTTGTTTTCCCTGTGCTTGCATGGGTTTCCTCCGGGTACTCCAGTTTCCTCCCACAGTGTAAAAATAGATTAGGTCGATTGGTGATTCTAAATCGTCAATAGGAGTGAATGTGTGTGTGACTGGTTTTGTTTGTGCTGCCCTGAGATGAACTGGCGACCGTCCAAGGTGTATTCCTGCCTCTTGCCCTATGTGCTCTGGGATAGACACCAGCAGCCCGCCATGATCCCAAATTGGATAATAAGCGGGTAAGAAAATGAATGAATGTATGTCAGGAAATATGACAGTACCCTTTTTGGCTAAATACAACTTGTCCCCCAAACATATGCAAAAAACATTTTTTCAAAACTTTTTAATAATATTTTTACATGTGACATCAGAGCACCCAAAATTGCAATATTCTGTAAGCATATTAGCAAAGCAATAATTCAGTCACTGTAGTCTTCAAATAGTTCAAGATGTTTAATCTTTCTTCTTGTCCTTTCGGCTGCTCCCGTTAGGGGTCGCCACAGCGGATCGCTCTTCTCCACACTACCATGTCCTCTACAACTGGTATGTCTTGTTACACCAAGTAAATTGAGTACTTCAGCAGGTATAAGAATGGAGTAAAATAATGCATAAAACTGGCAGACAAAATAAAATCTGCCAAAACGTTTATTATAAGAGGAGTATAGCTCAACCCATAAACACGAATGTTCTATTGGTTTAGCTCCTGTGGTTTACCCTTGGCAGCAAACCTTGAATAAACCTCATTAATTCTCCAGGTCCGGAGATCATTACCATCATCTTCCACCCCCTCCTTTGTCATGATCTGCAAAGATAGTGTGCATTACTTTAACTGATTTTTAAATAATCTTTGCAGAGAAGCAATCACACGAGAATTTTTTTTTATTTATTTTTTTTTTATTAGAGGTAATGGGTTTCTGTTTTTGTTCCCGTCTCCACTCTTGATTTTGTCACTCACTTATTCTTATATTTGTTCAGCTTGCTGTGTTTGCTTTATGATTATCTCTTATTCTAATGTATTATTCCCTTTCCCTGATGACCCCAGTTTAACCACACTCTCCAACTCTGCTCTGAGCCATGGAATAAACTCTGAATATTTCTTTACTTTGCTTTTATTTTTATTTTTTTCATTTCAGTCAGATATATCACTAAAGACAGAATGCCATATCATAGCATAACCAGATATTTCTGTATTTCTATCAGCATAGGGTTGGTCAGTGGGGATGGCTACAGGATTTCATTAAAGTGGATAGAATTATGAATAGCTAAATATATACTATTCAATATATAAAATATTCATGTTCACGTTCTATTAAATTTTTTTGGTGATTAAAGATCTTAAGAGCATCAGTATTAAATCAGTGTGCGCACCAAGTTTATGCTACATGTTTTTCATTGTTAAATCTTATACACTGCATGGCCAAAAAAAGTCACCATTGTTCTGAAAATATTCTACAATGTCACAAGATTTATTTCCATTCAATATTGCATTTATTTTTCACCAAGATTTTGCATTGATTGTAGAGTCTGGCTGCTGCGCTAAGCCTTCTCCAGCACATCCAAAAGATTCACTATGGGCTTTAGGTCTGGACAATGTGGTGTCTAATCCATGTGTGATGTGTCATGCTGCCTGAACCATTCATTCATTCATTCATTCATTCATCTTCTTACCCTCTTATTCCCGAATCCGTGGTCACGGGGCCTGCTGCGCCTATCCCAGCACACATTGGGCGAGAAGCGGGGGTACACCATGGACGGGTCGCCAGTCCATCTCAGGGTAACACATAGACAAACAACCATTCACACACACATTCACTCCTATGGACAA
>JAOTRA010000026.1:879416-892509 GCA_026260255.1 Pseudolaguvia tuberculata | reverse complement strand
ACACACACACACACACACACACACACACACACACACACACACACACACACACACACACACACACACACACACTCAGTCATCAATTTAGAATTACCAATCAACCTAATGTTGATTAATTAATTCATCTAATCAACCTTTTTCCTAATTCAGGGTCACAGGGTCTGCTGAAACCTATGCCAGCACACATGGGGGAAAGTCAGGGTGCCAGTCCATCGCAGGGCCACACATAGAGGAAAAACCACACACATTCAATTTTATGAGCAATTTTGGGCGAAACCGTCAACTTCTTGTTGTGAAGTGACCACGCTAACTACTATGTCACTATGTCTCCCCCTCTTTATATAATAGACAGAAATTGAAAAGAAAGTTAAACATAACCGAACAGCCATTTTTCTAATTTTTTCTTTTTTTTCGAATTTTGTTTTGTCTAAAAGACAGGATAAACTCAAACCTTCTTTTCCTGTTTTTCCTGATATTTTTATTCCTCTCAAAAATGTGGGTGTGTATATAGTTTGTGTACCAGATAAGGAAGATATCCTTTTTAAACATGTCAGTATATTACTTGTGAGTAGTTCATACATGCTTCTGAAAATAGTCCTGGATTTGATTTCAGCTGCAGTTAATCTTATGTTTGCAATATTGTGAAATGCTGAAAGGTGATAGGTTTACATTAAATTATTGAGCCTGGCAATGGGCGACAGTCATCCTACCTCCGTGTTTAAAGACCAAACCATAATCACACCAACCAGAACACTGACATGAAGCGATAATTTTTTAAAGAATTCTGTGAAATGTACTATAGCTAAGACAGCCATATTAAAATCTAAAAAAAGCAACTGGATAAAAACATATTTATTTGTCACATTTATTATTATTATTGATTTTACAGCACAATACAATTCTTTTTTCACATATCTCAACAGGTTCGGATCAGAGCATAGGTTTAGTGATGAAACATCCCTGGATCAAGAAAGCTTAGAGGTATTGCTCAAGGACTGGTCTGTCTGACTGGCAGTGGTGGGACTTTAACCTAGGTTGTCCTGATCTTCAGATCAACAACTGGTGGCGGTGGGGCTTGATCAACTCAGCACTTTAACGATTGAGCGACCGTCTGCACCATTAATACATTTTATTCCAGATTTATTAATACGTTCCTTGAAAGTATTTTCACTAGATTTTGGAGTATGTTTTTCAGGGTTTTGAGTTCATACAGCTACAAGAACATTAGAACAATTAGACACTGATATTAGGTCTGCTATGCAGTCATTGCTACAATCAGAACACACCATGTCTTCATGGAGTTCAGGGGCACAGGGGTTCATATGATCTTGAGACGCTTGTGTTGCAAGGTGTGTGCAAACTTTTGGCCATATAGGGTACAGTATATGTTAGCCTTAGAACCTAAAAAATAATTTATTTTCTATAAGTTCACTCAGTCTTTGTTCTCCTTCTCCCTTAAACATCCTTGATTTCCTCCGAAAGCCAGACTTGCCAGAAGTGGAGTCCAATACAAATTAGATTTATCCCTTAAGTTTTCCTTCGAACACTTTAGGACACAACTCGTGTTTCCTTGTCAGGAGAGGAATCGCTGACCATGATTTCATTTGTCTAAGTAGATAAATCATCAGTATTGAGCTTGTCTCTCTTGGCGTGTCACTCTCATTTAATTTGCCACTCGAGGGAGAAAGTGGCGTGGTGGAAAACACTGAAGGTTATGCCAGTCTTGAATCTTAATCAGCAATGTCCCACCAGTTTCTCTACTGCCTCTTTTCACCTTTAACGTTTGATTCTGAGCCTCTGTTTGCACTCTTTAGCATGGAAATAATGTCTAAAGTCTGAGCAAATAAGTTACATTCAACTTAACACTTGACACTTTCTGATTTTTATCCGATTACCTTTCAGATCCAGTCCAGCAATCAGCTCTAATATAAGAAACAATTTTAATCCGAATTAGCCTCGCATTTTCACTGAGAAGCACAATGTGTAGGTGGGAAAATTATGACGAGTTTCCGTAGAAATGTGGGTTGGCAATTCTGAAATGCTCCCCAGTGTCAAATGTGACTGGGGTGAGTATGTGGAGGCCACAACATCAAACACAGACAATTACACTGGCTAACTTCCAAAAGCATTTTCAGCAATACTCTTAGCAAGCCCCTACTCAGCTAAATTGCTTTTTCTCTGCACCCTACATTTTTAAATAATACCGTCAAAGTGAAAAGCTCTTTGTATGTGTTTGGATTGCACAGCAGTGACCTGTGATCTCTTGGTGTACAATTTTCTTGCACTTTGTAACAAATAGAGAGAGAATTTAACACATTTTAATAAAGTATGTCATACTGACATTTTTCTTACCTTCCTTATGCCTAAAACCAGACCCAAGACTTCCAGACCCAAGCAAACCCAAGACTTCCAGATATATCATAATTAATATATATAATATATAATTAATATATTAGATAATCCATATACTGTCTCACGTGCCGCGTACAGTATATTGAGGATATGTCCAGCTTTTTCAATAGTTTGTTGTTTAATTGTCCTATCAAGAAAAAGTGTATCCATGATTAAGCAGCAAGCACCATCATAAAAAGGCTTTGCCTGCTATCAATCAAAATGTGGAGTAGCTGATTACCTGTCAGCAAATAAATAGTCTCTGAATAATTTCCTATATGATTTTGAGCTATTTTGCAACCCATGATAATGGAAACAACAAAGAGAAAATGTTCTTTATGTCAAGACCAGATTAAGCCAGTCTGCAGTGACTTGAGTCTCTTTTACACAACTGAGCAATTTGGGAGATAAGGGCCTTACTCAGGGGCCCCTCAGTAACTTTTTACATTAAAAAAACCTAAATGTATATATTTTTAAGTACAATATGTGTGTGTTAGGTGAATTAGGAATAAGAACATAGATATGGCAAGAAGGAAGGAGATGTAGATTGATGGATAGGTAAATTAAAAGTAAAGTAAGTAAGTAATTCAATTCAATTCAATTTTATTTGTATAGCGCTTTTTACAATAGTTATTGCCTCAAAGCAGCTTTACAGAATGAAGTAAGTAAAGTAAAAGTTTGGTATATATGTGGATGGACTGATAAAGGATGGATGGATGGATGGATGGATGGATGGATGGATGGATGGATGGATGGATGGATGGATGGATGGATGGGTAAATTGTTGAAAGTATAAGTGGATGGGTGGATAAATAAATGAGGGTTTGATGGACGAGTATAAGGATCGACAGGACGGATGTAACATAAACTTGATAAAGATAACGCCTTTCAATGATTTTGTACCAATTTTGAAGTTTTCAAAAATTCCAGGATGTGTAAAAAACATTATATTGTTATAAATATAAATATAAATTTTACAAAGTGTTTTATATGTTAGTTAGTATAAAAGAACAGGGTGCAGATTATTTACATCATAGGAGCAGTTCATGGGCTGAAAGTAAGAGAAGGAAATCTCTAAAGATCATGGCAATTTAGTCTTTTTTTCCTGCTCATTGACAAACCGTACTTGTCCTCTACATCGAAAGCTGACATGCCGTGACGAATTTGTCTTGCTGTATTGGCTGTTTGATCCATACGCGGCCCAGAGGTTATTGGCATTTGCCGCTCATACTTGGTCCTTAAACCCCACTGCTGCTGATTAGGCAAATACACTCTCTCACAAATAATTAAAGCTCCACGCTGAACTTGTTCTGGGAACCAAGATGGATGAGCGTGCCCTGAGAAAACGAGGCTCTGTAGATGTGTTTATTGTCCTTGAAAGTGTGTTGCAGTAATTTTATTTAAAGTAAACAATTGGAGCAAAAGGCTTATGCTGTTAATTGTGAGATTTTCCTATTCGAAAAATGTCTTAAAACTAATTGCATCTAGGTTTCTTTGGTTATTTTATTTTTTAATTAAATCAAATCGAAAATTACGCATTCCTGATGTCATATAGAAATATCTATCTTTGACGTAATATTTAGTACATTATTGTATTACATATGATACTATACATGTAAGTTGTTTGGTCCTCTAATCTGATATCGGGTGTTGATCGAAACCCTTCCTGTATTCAACATTAAATCACCTACCCAATGCAGGCTCACTCACTTCACACATTTAATTGCATAATTAAATATTTTTATAGCCCTGTCTCTGAAGGAGGATAGAGAGGCATATAAACACAGCAATAACTCGCCATTCTGTCTCTTCACTGAAGGTCAAGTGAGTCTGAATATTTTATGATCAGAACCTGAAAGAGTAATGCATCGGATTCAAGATGTATTTCAGCCAAGAGCAAGAAGTTTGTTTATTTTTCTTTCTTTTTTTGGGGCTCTGAAACCCAAACAAAGTTCAGAATGTTCAGAATTTTATCTTTTTTAATATATACCGAATTTTCTGGACTATAAGCCACTACTTTGTTCCTAAGTTTTGAACCATGCGGCTTATACAAAGGTGCGGCTATTCTGAGGATTTGTCTTGCGCCGCTAGGAGCGCTCTAACTGGAATTAGAATCAAAAATAACAGATGAAAAATCAATGCAAAGAAAAATAGACTACGCTACTTTTTCTTTAGCAGGTAGAACATGCACAACAAATTATTAACTGGTAATATTTTAAAATCATCATGAAAACCACACAAAGAAGTTACAAGTGGTGAGAAGTCTTCCACAAAAACCGTCCGCATGCGAAAAGCATCCTTTTCTTATATCTGTCAGTGGATCCTAACAGCGTGGAGTGCTGTGGAAGAATCCACTATCACCAACGGTCTGAATCTGTTCAGGTACATACATGTACATTTTCATTACAACATCGTTCTGTACATGCAGTAAATATCTCATTTTTCAACATAGATATCTGCGGCTTATAGTCCGGTGCGGATTGTATATCGTTTTTTTTTTTATATATATATATTTTAAAAATAGAGTGGATGCGGCTTATATACAGTCCAGAAATATATAGTCCAGAAAATACGGTAATGTATATATTCAAAATGTGTATCCATACAATGTATGTACCACTGGAGACCGTAAAAATAGAATACATTAATTCATTCATCTTCTTACCGCGTTCCCTAATTCGGAGTCACGGGGTCTGCTAGAGCTATTCCAGCGCACATAGGGCGAAAGGCATTGGTACATCCTGGACAGAAAGCCAGTCCATTCTCTGATTATGTTAAAGGTGATGTCACCAAACAGGAAAAGAAACCATTGCTCAGTAATTTTAGGTTTGAACTATTAATTAATCCTTTCATTTGTACTATGAATGCCTAATTTGTTCAACTGCCAATTGGATAACCAGGATTGGCTTCCCAGAACCACCAAGATGTTATTGTTGGCCCCCAAGCAAAGCTCTCAATTTGCACTTACTCTGTAATACAAAAGATATGAATGGTAAGTTGCTCTGGATAAGGGCTTCTGCCAAATGAAAATTCTGCCGTCTAATTTGCCGACTGAGTCTGCTATAACTCATAAATCAGTTTCAATATTTGTTATAATATTTAATATTATTTACTTTGATTTGTAAATGTTGATTTGTAAAACAACAGGTTGATGATATTTTGTTTATTTCCTTAAATTCATTAAATGTATTTCTACTTTCAACCTCTCAGTATGTAATAGTGAAAAGCATCAGTGGTTGAGGAATTGTATTGCTAATTGGAAGATCAGGATTCGATTCATAGCAGTTGCCACTGCAGGGCCAAAGCAAAGCCCTTAACCCCAATTGCTCAATTGTATAAACAGTGACAATTGTAAAAGGAGAATTGTCCATAGGAGTGAATGTGTGAGTCATTGGTTTCTTGTCTATGTGTTGTCTTGCGATGGACTGGCAATCCGCCCAGGGTGTACCCCTGCCTCTAGCCCTATGTGCGCTGGGATGGGCACCAGCAGACCCCCATAACCCCAAAATATGGAATAAGCATGCAAAAAGATGAATGAATGAATGAATGAATGAATGAATGAATGACAAAAATCTATAATATTTTTATAATAGGTCTGCTTCTGGATCTGAACCCATTTGCTGACTGTGACTGATGCTTATGTGCTGCAGTACCTCCAAAACAATAGAATTTATTCAGGCTGAAACAAAATGGAGAAAAAGCCATAGCACTCATAGCTAAATATCAGTTCTCTGGGTTGGATAATCGGAGTGTCACCATTCCACAGAGAAATGCATCAGGGTCAAATTAACCTACTCTAAACATGTTAAACACTTATTGTGTTTCACTGGAAGCGATGGTGATAGATAATTCCTGTTTAAATTGATGAATAAATTGTGTCCTATTTCTAAAAGCTCCACCATTAAATTTAATAATGAAATAAACAAATCCCTATGGCTGTCTAAAATATCTAATGCTGTGGTGTCTAAAATATCTGCATATCTCGTTGCAGTGTAAAATTTTCTGTTTAAGGATAAGTATTTGAATGATTCTATAAAAATAAAAAATAAATAAATAAATAAAAAGTTTATTAATCATCCACTTACCCAGCAGTTATTATTGTAGATAATGTTTGCTATAACACTGAATAATTGCTTTTAAAAATATGAACTAATCTAAATGCAAAGACTTTGTATGATAGTATGTATTTTTGCTTTATTTCCTTGCTTTTTATTTCTTTATCATTTAGATTTACAGAATTTATGTTATCCAAAGCAGCTTTCATTTGAACTCTTTTGTTCAACTGAGCAATTGGGGTTAAGGGCTCAATGGCAGACAGGTTGCTTGGTGGAGGTGGGAGTCGAACCCTGGTCTATCTGGTATCAGTCCAACACCTTAACTAATAAGCCAGCACTTATCACTTATTTTATAGCTACATTGAGTTACTAGCCATTCTGTTAAGTCTCTTAATGATTATGGCTTTGCGGGTTACATTTCCTTATTTCTCGTCAACCACAGATTTCCCACAAGCACCAGAGGGTACAGAGAACTGTATCCCTAAAACTAAATTAAATTTACATTGGTCATTTATGTGGCCAGGTGCTTTCTATTTGTCTTTCCTAGTCTTGTCATTGTTTGTTCACTCATTCTGTCCAGGTATTGCTTGTTTTCCTCTGTCTATTTCTTTCTTGATCCCAGTCTTGTGTTAATGTCATAATGATGTTTTCTTCATCTTCCATCGTTGCTCTATACTAATTGTCGAGGGTGTTTCCTTTTCTTCCTCAGTTTGTAGTGCTAATTGCTCATTGTTAATGCTTTTGCTATTCACAAATTTCTCTTCCTTTCAAGTCAAAGAAGTTTTATTGTCATTTTACTCATATATGACAGATCAGTATACAATAAAATAAGACAACGTTTCTCCAGGACTTTGGTGCTACATACATTAAGTAGAGACAATAAGAAGAGTGCAAACAGTGGCACAAGTGCAACACAAAGACAACAGATACAAACAATAATACAAAGATATAGACACCGATTAAATATTGGCTGTGAGGTAGTTAACATTGAAATAGTGCAAAATCATCAAAAGTAAACAGTGACAAGTGTGACAGAGGGAAGAGTGACTCTGATAATCTTTTCAGCTCCTCACTATGCTCTGCAGGGTCTTGGGTTCCATGATGGTACAATTCCCAAACCATCAAGTGATGCAGTACAGTCGTGGGCCAGCCTGTGGAGCACCAGTGTTCAGTGTGGTGGTGCTGTTTTCGATCTGGACTGACTGAGGTCTTTCAGTCAGGAAATCCAGGATCCAGTTGCAGTGTGAGGTGTTTATGCTTCTGAATTAGCTGCTGAGGGGTGATTGTGTTGAATGTTAAACTGAAGTCTATGAGCAGCATTCGTACATAAGTGTCCTTATTTTCTAGGTTTGACATTGTAAGGTGAAGGGTGGTGGTGATGATATGCAAACTGCATTGGATCCAGTGATGGTGGCAGGCTTTTTTGTACCTCATGACAAGCCTCTCAAAGCACTTTGTGATGATGAGTGTGAGTGCAATGGGACGATAGTCATTGAGGCAAAACACTGTAGGTTTTTTTTGGCACAAGGTCGATGGTGGTAGTTTTTAGGTAGGATGGAACGACAGTGCTGCTCAGGGAGATGTTGAAAATGTATGTAAAGACATCCACTAGCTGTTCTGCACACTCCCTGAGGTTTAACTGTGGAGTGTAACTGGTGTTCTGGAAATGTCCATGGATTCTCTGAGCGTGTGCCTGCTTTTATTCTCTGATGGCATGAGCCAGCTTGACTCTAGCTGTTTTTAAAGGCACTTTGCAGTGCACGCACCATGGCTTCTGGTTGGGTCATATGGTTATGTTCTTGGAGACACATCATCGAAGCGAACTTGCCAATGTAGCAGGTCACTGATGTAGTGTGTATTCCTCCAGGTTAATGGTGTCACCATTGTTTGCAGCCTCCCTGAACATGTTCCAGTCGGTGGACTCGAAACAGTCCTGGAGAACAGAGATGGCCAGGGTTTATCCTGTTTTAGAACTGGTTTTGAGTGCTTAACGTCCGGTCTGTATACTGGAATTAGCATAAAAATAACTTTGTCTGAGTATACGAGTGTGGGGCTGCATCCAGTACACACCGCGTTTGTCTTTTGAATTACTCATAAATAAGTTATTGCATCTTATTTCATCTTATTTTTATACCCACTCTTCCTTCGAACATGACAGTAACATCATTCTAGTATAAACAACTGCTGAATCAATAAAGACACTTTGCTTCTATAGAAATGGCAAACTTGGATTAACACCATTTGAACAACCTGGATTTGTAAATGTGTGCTGATTGGTTAGGGGTTGTAAGCAGATATGATATAGTAAAATTCACAGGATGGAACTGATGAATAAATTTTAGATGAATACATGGTTGGCTCTTAATGCTATAATGTCCTTTGTGGGATTAATGTCAATGCAACATTCATCCATTTAAATCCCAATTTACAGGAAAATGGTTGTGAATGCATTTGTCATATCTCATAAGCTCTCTGTGTATGTGTGGGGGGTCTTGTATAATGATATTTTGATTAAAGGAAATGGGAGATCATCTTTCATTCTTTAGATCTGCTAATGAACCGAGTTAAGGCTGGCTGAAACACCGAACCTCTGATTTTTTTAAGAAACCAGCAACACAATAGGCTGCGACAGGTCATTTCTCCTGTTCAACAGAAACCAAGCCAAATATGGTCACTCAAATTTTGTTGCTGGTTATAAGCCTTTTGAATATTGCAATCGATGAAGAATGACATTGTACCAAATATTAGAGTCAGATAGAACAGATTAACGCACTCTGAAACACTCACATGCATATACCACTGTCTAAAACTACATTTTAAACTAATAACCCGTGCCGCAGTTAACAAGGCGCTCCCTTAATTGCCCCACCATCACCTGAAAGTACAAACAGTGCTCCAATCTTAGGGCAATAAACTAATTTAAATGTACTCAGAAATCCAGCAAATCGAAACATACACAAAAAAATCTAAAATGAACAGAATTAAACAAAGAATTTAACAAACTTAACTTTAAACAAACATAAGACTATAAAACAAGACTAATCAAAGCATTAACAAAGCTAATATAAACAGAACAACTAATTGAAGCATACAAAACTAATCTAAACAAGAAAAAGACTAACCAAAGGAAGAACATTAAACGGAATAAAATAAAAACATAACTGAACATATACTTGTTCAGATTTTACAAAAACATACTGTTGGCGATAGGAGGAGAAGGAGAGGAGGAAGACGTCTACAGAGATGGCAGGCGAAGGAGAAGTGTAGGAGAGTGGAGGTTAGGATGGGTTCTTTAAATGTTGGCACTATGACTGGTAAAGGGAGAGCATTAGCTGACATGTTGGAGCGAAGAAAGCTTGATATGTTGTATGTTCAGAAGGTGGAAATGGAGTAATGACAGGAACATTGGAGGTAGATTTAAAATGTTTTATCAAGGTGTAGACGGAAAGAGAAATTGTGTAGGTGTAATCCTGAAGAAGGAGTACATTGAGAGTGTGGTGGAGTTGAAGAGAGTTTCTGATAGTGTGATGAATGTGAGGCTGGAAGTTGAGGGCGTCATGATAAAAATCATCAGTGTTTATGCACCACAAGTAGGTTGTGAGATGGAGGAAAAGGAAAGATTTTGGAGTGAGTTACATGGAGTAGTAGAGAGTGTAGCTAGGCATAAGCGATTGGTGATAGGAGCAGACTTTAATGGTCATGTTGGTGAAGGAAACAGAGGTAATGAGGATGTGATGGTAGGTATGGCATCAAGGAGAGGAATGTGGAAGAGCTTTTATTTTGCTAAAAGGTTGGAGATGGCAATGGTTAACACGTATTTTAAGAAGAAGCAAGGGCATAGGGTGATGGATAAGAGTGGAATAAGTTGCACACAGGTGGCCTATATTTTGTGCAGGAGGATTAACCTGAAAGGATGGACACTGTAAGATGCTGGCAGGGGAACATCTTTAGTGTAGCATAACAGCATTGGATGGTGGACTGTAGGATGGCTTTGAAGGTTAGGATAAGAGGAAGAGAGAGAGGACAGAAAAGAGAATAAGTTTGGTAGAAGATGAAGGAGAAAGACTGTTGTGTGAGATTCAGGGAGGAGGTAAGACAGGGATCGGTGGTCGTGAGAAGTTGTAGAGTGATTGGGCAACAACTGCAGAATTGATAAGGGAGACAGCTAGGAAAGTACTGAGTGTGACATATAGAAAGGGAAAGGAAGACAAAAAGACGTGGTAGAGGAAGTGATGGAAAGCATACTGAGAAAGAGGTTGGCGAAACCGAATTGGGATCACCAGATGAGATGAGAAAAGTAGGCAGAAGTATAAGAAGATAAGACCGCAGGTGAAGAGGGAGGTGGCAAAGCCTGAAGAAAAGGTGTATGAGGAGCTGTATGAGAAGTTGGACACTAAGGAGGGAGAAAAATGATTTGTATGTGTTGTCTAGTGAGGAGAGTGTGTTGACAAGATGGATGAATGAGGAAAATGAGAGAGAGAGAAGGTTGGATAATGTGGAGATGGTGGAGCAGGAAGTTGATAGGATTAGTTAGGCAGAAGTGAGAGCAGCTATTAAGAGGATGAAGAGTGGAAAGGCGGTTGGACCAGATGACATTTCAGTAGAAGCATGAAGATGTTTAGGAGAGATGCAGGGTACTTTCTGACTAAATTGTTTAACTGAATTTTGGAAGGTGAGAAGATGCCTGATGAATGGAGAAGCAGTGTTCTGGTACCAATACTTAAGAATAAGGGATAATAGTGCAGACATACAGTAACTACAGAGAAATAAAATTGATCCGTCACACCATGAAGTTATGGAAAAGAGTAGTGGAAGCTAGGCTGAAGGAAAAGGTTGCCATATGCGAGCAACAGTATGGTTTCATGCCAAGGAAGGCTACTACAGATGCAATTTTTGCTTTGAGGAAGACGATGGAGAAGTGTAGAGAAGGCCAGAAGGAGTTGCATCATGTTTTTGCGGATCTGGAGAGAGCATACGGCAGGGTTCCTAGAGATGAGTTGTGGTATTGTATGATTAAATCAGTTATAACAGAGAAGTATGTGAGGGTGGTGCAGGACATGTATGAGGACAGTATGACAGCAGTGAGGTGAGCAGTTGGAATGTCGGACTGGTTCAAGGTGAAGGTGGGATTGCATGGATTGGCTCTGAGCCCTTTTTGTTTGGAGAGGTGATGGACAGGTTGCAAGGATTGGCTCTGAGCCCTTTTTGTTTGGAGAGGTGATGGACAGGTTGACAGATGAGGTCAAACAGGAGTCTTCATGGATGATGATGTTTGTGAATGAGAGGGAAGGCAATGGAGTGGTGAGATTGCAAGAAGAAGAGGTAGTGAAAGTGGAGAAGTTTAAGTACCTGCTTAAGTACCTTCCTACTGTCTGGCACCTCCATCCTCAGCATTCTTCTACCAATACACTGCAAGTCACTCCTCTACATATTGCCTCCAAAACATCCTACATGCATTCTAATTTCTAATCCTGTCCGTCATCATCACTCCCAATGAGAATCTCAACATCTTCAACTGTGCCACCTCCAGCTCCGCCTCCTGTCTTTTTGACAATGCCACTGTTTCTAAACCGTACAACATTGCAGGTCTCACTACCGTAATTTCCCTTTCATTCTTGCAGAAATTCATCTATCACACTTTTCTGCACCCACTCTTCTCCACCCACTCCACCCTGCCTGAACTCTTTTCTTTACTTCTCTTACAGACACTCTCCATTACTTTGCACTGTCGACCGTAGGTACTTCAACTCCTCCACCTTTACTACTCTTATGTCATGGCCGATCCTTGATGCAATCCTATCTCCACCTTGATGCAATTCTACCTTCTCGTGCCATCTCTGTAGACATCTTCCTTCTCTCTTTCTTCTCCTTTGGCCAACAGTAGCTCAATTTCTACTACTGCCTTGTCGGCTATTAGTAACTGTAGCGGGCATTGTTAACCCGATCTTAACCGATCTTGTATGACATTCTTACTTGTGATCTGAAAATTAGATTTGAGGGGTTGGGTGATAAAAATGTCTATGTCGAAGAAGACACGAGGGTCAAAGTCCCATTTTAAGGCTATCCCCGTAAGTAGAGAAAATAGAAACGCAGACATCTTACTCAGCAAGGGCAAGGAGTGTGGTCAAAATTTGAAGCAGGACTGACACACCGAAATTCAAAATTGTTCAAAAGTGCTTATGACACAAAAAACAGCATATGACAAAAAGAGGAGTTACGACACGTGGATAAAGTGGCGTGAATTTTTTTTAATTAAGCAGATTTACCGCTTAATTAAAAGACATTCAATTCCCAGCATCACAAACTTGCTACTGCTGGACCCCTGAGCAAAGGTCCTCTAATTCCTTAGTTGAATAAAAGAGATAAATGAAAGGGCTTCCACCAAATGAAGTACATGTACAACTTATCTGTAATTCTTGTCATATAAAGTTCTGGTTAATTCTAGTTATTTCAAATCATTTTCAATTTGTTACTTTAAATTCAATTCAATTCAATTAAATTTTATTTGTATAGCGCTTTTTACAACAGTTATTACCTCAAAGCAGCTTTACAGAATGAATGATGAGTTTATTCCTGATGAGCAAGCCGAGGCGACAGTGGCAAGGAAAAACTCCCTAGAGTGGGATTAGGAAGAAACCTTGAGAGGA
>JAOTRA010000026.1:843660-860789 GCA_026260255.1 Pseudolaguvia tuberculata | reverse complement strand
GTGTGTGTGTGTGTGTGTGTGTGTGTGTGTGTGTGTGTGTGTGTGTGTGTGTGTGTGTGTGTGTGTGTGTAAAAGAAACATTCATCTTCTATAATAGCTTATTTCTCTAATTTGGGGTCACCGGGGTCAGTTTTCTAAAGGGCAAAAGGCAGGAGGGGTGTACACTTGGGCAGGTCACCAGTTTATGGCCACACACACTCACACAAATAACAATTTAGAATCATCAATCAAGTGAACATACATGTGGAAGGAAATAGGAAAACGTGGCGGAAACCCACGCAAGCATGCGGAGAACATGCAAACTAGCACTGCAAAGCCCAGGTCTTCTAACTTTGAGGCAAAGTGCAAACTACTATGCCAGCATGTTGCCCCTCTCCCCAACAATAATGAGATTATTCATTCATACTTCTTCTTAGCCGCTTATTCCAGAATTCGGGGTCACAGGGGTCTGCTGGTGCCTCACATAGTGCGAGAGCCAAGGGTACACCCTGGACGGGTCGCCAGTCTATTGCAGTGCAACACATAAACAAACAACTAATCACATATACATTCACTCCTATGGACAATTTAGAATCATCAATCGACCTAATCTGCATGTTTTTGGACTGTGGGAGGAAACCGTAGTACCCAGAGGAAACCCACGCAAGCGCAGTTAGAACATGCAAACTACGCACAGAAAGATCCCCGCCCAGGAATCGAACCTTCTTGTTGTGAGGCGACCTTGCTAACCACTGAGCCACCGCGACGCCCTATCATGATATTACTTAATTAGCATAAATCTTAAAATTCATCCTTAAATATATTTTTTTAAATGTGCTGATAGAAATATTTAGTTTCAATGTCCACTGTAGGGCGGTGCGGTGGGGTAGTGGATTGCCTTACAACAAGAAGGTCCTGGGTTCGAATAGTTTGCATGTTCTGCCCGCAGTTGCGTGGGTTTCTGACGGGTACTCTGGTTTCCTCCCACAGTCTAAAAACATGCTAATTAGGACAACTGGTGATTCTAAATTGTCCATAGAATATGTTTGTGAATGGTTCGTCTATGTGTTGCCCTGTGATGGACTGGCGACCCGTTCAAGGTGTACCCCCGCCTCTCGCCCTATGTGTGCTGGAATAGGCACAGCAGACCACCTTGACCCCAAATTCAGGAATAAGCGGGCAAAAAGATGAATGAATGAATGTCCACTGTGTGCTTTCTTTCCTCTACAGATTCTTAGGTTTATAATCAAACCCAAAACATTTTTTTTCTTTATCAATGCTAAGTAAAATCCATGCTAATGAAAACAGCACAACAATTTTTAGAAACATAAACATTGTTATTTTTCTACTTCTACATTTCCTGGATTGAATCCAAATCATACTGAAGGCATGAAGGTCCTAATTTGGGAAGCAAAGTTTCAGGAGTGTAAAGTTAGTCCAGCACTTCCGTCTGGCTTACTACTAGATGTTTGAGTTTGGATACGCAGATATGACATAACACTCTAATGATCTTTGACAGGGAAATAACAGTAGAATAAAATATAGATGAGGAAAAAAATAGAACTCTCGCTTTAGAGTGGGTGAGATACACTGAACTGTGTGAATTAACATACAGACAATAACCTACATGTATACTATGCTGTACCATGGAGGAAGTCGAACCTACGCCTTCATAGAGCAAAAATAACAAACTACCACACCTGCTTCAGAGGTCTCACTGATCTATAGGCTAAACTATATTAGTCTATTTTTTATTCACTATTTATTAGCCAATACATTTTTTAAATCACATACTTCCCAACTAGGTGAAAAACAGCATGGAAATATCACATGCATATGTCACATGATATTATTAACAAGGGGTATGTAATAATTAGGAGTGGCGTGGATGGTTAGCACAGTCGCCTCACAGCAAGAAGGTCTTGAGTTTGATTCCTGTGTTAGCATGAGTTTTTTCTAGGTAATCCAGTTTAGTCCCTCAGTCCAAAACCATGTACATTAGGCTGATTGGTGATTGCCCATAGGATAGTATCTGTGTGTGTGTGCGGCTGTCTATGTGTGTGTGGCTGTTATGTGACTCCAGCAGAGCCCTGTGACCCTGATTTAAGGAATAAGTGGGTTAGAAGATGAATAAATGAATGAATGAATGTAAAACGTAGCTTCATACTACCCAAAATCCTCCAACTGGCAAGTTCGTACTAACTCACATGTAGTTCTTAATTGAACATTATACAAATCTGTCCACTAGACTTTTGTTACAAAAGTCATGGAAAACCAACGTATTCATCCACAATCTACTTTTCCACTACTACGTTACTCAGCAATCTTCATTTACTTGTTTCGAGTGACATTGTTAAGCTGCAAAATCTCATTTGCAAATAAATGATTTTGGTAGAATAGCAGCTAGACATTTCTGCTTCGTGCAGCAGCACCATCTTGTAACTGGATGATAAGGAGATCTGTAATTCTGCTTGACCAAGATGGCAGTCTGATTATCTGGGAAATTATCCTTTTATATACAGGTTTATATCTAAAACATGACCAACAAGTTAGTATTCCATAGAGGGAGTGTGCAGAGTACATCTCCAAGAGGAATGGGCATCTGAGAAAACATCTTTAAAATAAGTTTACATTGCTTCCTTATCCTTGATCTGCTCAACAGTCATTCATTCATCTTCTTGCCCGCTTATTCCCGAATCCGGGGTCACGGGGGTCTGCTGCGGCTATCCCAGCACACATAGGGCTAGAGGCGGGGGCACACCCTGGATGGGTCGCCAGTCCATCTCAAGGCAACACATGGACAAACAACCATTCACATACACATTCACTCTTATGGACAATTTAGAAATCACCAAATCAACCCAATCTGCATGTTTTTGGACTGTGGGAGGAAACCAGAGTACCCAGAGAAAACCCACGCAAGAAGAACATGCAAACTCCGCACAGAAAGATCCCGGCCGGGGATTCGCACACGGGACCTTCTTCTTCAGCTCAACATCTTAAGCCTTATTAGACTAACTGGATTTTATTATTAGCACCCCCTGCTGGAGGCTTATACAAACAAGTTGAGATTAGGAGCACTCCCTTTGAGAGAGTTCCTATAATATATGATCATATATTATAAAACTATTTTTGTCTCATTAAAATACGTGCTGAACAATTTTCACCCTTCATTTCCACAAGGACAAATGTCTTGTCATATATTTGTCACATATACGTTACAATATAGTGAAATTTGTTTCTTCACACATCCTACCTTAGAAAGTTGGAGTCAGAGTGCAGGGATAGATATGATACAGTTGCCCTAGAGCAGAACAGGTTAATACAGTTACAGTTAGTCATTTAGCAGACACTCTTATCCAGAGCGACTTACATTTGGTCTCTTTTTACAACTGAGCAAATGTGGGTAAAGGACCTTGCTCAAGGGCCCACAGTAGTTGATTGGCGCAGGTGGGAATCGAACCCCGGTCTTTCTGGTACTAGTCCAACACCTTAACCACTAGGCTACCACAAGGTTAATGATCTTGCTCAAGGACCCAACAATGGTGCATTTTCTAGTGCTGGGGCTTGAACCTAGGTCTTACTGGTCTCAGTATCTTAACCATTTGAGCCATCTAATAATGATGCAGGCAATTTCCTTTTTTATAAGTAACTGTCCAGTTAAGGACAGAAAATCAGCTTAAAGAAATTCTGTTTCTTCTCCTGCTACCAGCTCAGTCTCATGCGTGAAGAGTTTACAGCACAAGATAGAGTCAAGAGTTAAAAAGAAAAACAGAGTTTTGAAGTGTGGAAAAAGACAGAAGTGATAACACTGCCTACGTTTTTTGGCCAGAGGGTTGAAATACAATCTGCCTAAAGTACCATGTTAGAAAATAAATAAACATCAGTGACAATATATGCGTCATCTTTTCTCACCAATTTTTCTGACACTTTCAAAAAGTTGGTGTGTCTTTCGCTCGCAATTGACTTTTTGACCTTTTTAACACATTGAATTATTTTACCAACAGGCATTTTGGCTGAATAAATATTTGAGGTGTCAGTTAAACAATTGAGTAATTGAATGTTTAATTATTAAGTCATAGGTGTTTGTACAGAAAAACGAGCTTGGCAATTTTTCTTCAATCTCTGCAAAATTAAACAAATGTCTCCTTACTAGTGCAAACATACAAACCATGAGGCGGTTTAATGAATTTTAGCGGATTTATATGTTAAAATGAAAGTTTAAGGAATGCTATTCAAATGAAGAAAGTTCTAGAAACTATTTCTTAGTGGAAGGCAGAAAGAGAACTCTAAAGATGCTGATTTATTATGACAAATAGGAAGAGGAAGTTTTGAATGTATAATTTCATTCATTTGTTCATTTGTATACCCTCTTATCCCCTCAGGTCAGGGGATCTGCTGAAGCCTATCCTAGATCTCTAAAAAAGGCAAGAGGAGTACACTCCTACAGATTGCCAGTCCATAACAAGAACACACACAATCATATGTATGTTTTTATAGCAACTTTCATTCATCTTCTTACCCGCTTATTCGCGAATTCAGGGTCTGCTGCGCCTATCCCAGCACACATAGGGGCTGGGTACACCCTGGGTTGGTCATCAGTCCATCTCAGGGCAACACATTGACAAACAAACATTCACACACACATTCATTCCTACGGACAATTTAGACTCACCGATTGACCTAATCTGCATGTTTTTGGACTGTGGGAGGAAACTGGAGTACCAGAGGAAACCAACGCAAACGCTGGGAGAACATGCAAACTCTGCACAGAAAGATCCCAGCCCGGGATTCGAATAACGGTTCTTCTTGTTGTGAGGCAACTGTGCTATCCACTACGCCACCGCGCCACCCTTATAGAAACTTGTATTGGTTAAATGGGTATTTGTCTAAAAAAGGTATATGTCTAAAATGTAAAGCAACCAGTCTCAGTTCATTTTGTTTAGAGGGTTGTTTTAGATGGGTGAAAATGTCAGATTGATGTTTCTACAAAAACAGCCTATTCAATCATAGTTAAGCAAAATTAATTTATATATTGTGTGAAAAGCGTAGAACCAAAATAAGCTTCAACCAATAAATTAATGTGTGGTACAAACATTTTGATAGGGTTTCCTATTGGTCTATCAACCTATTTATGTGCAAACCTTTGTGCACCCTATTAGCATAGACAGGAAACATCTTCAGCGGTAAAATCATGCGTTTTTAGAATGGAGTCGACTATGGGAGTCACAGGGTCTGAAAGATCATGTCATGTTTTTTTTGTATGTGTAGAAATATGGTGTGATTTGAGAGTAACACATAGCTTAAAGAGCAAAGTTCTAGATAAAGTCCAGGATCTAATCAAGGATTTATAGGGGGCATTTTAGTACTGTTACTAACTGTACTATAAAGTTCATAAGCAAATAACACAATATATTAAAGTAATGTTAATTCAGCTTGTTTAAACTGAGCTTGTTCATGCGTTCAGGAGGTGTGAGTTTGGACAGAATTTTTTCAGGGAGGGTGGGATGAACACTTTCAGTGATATGCCACTATTCAGTTGGAATTCTTAAAAATTATGCAAACATTTCCAACCAGTTTTTGTGTTTTATTTATATCAGATCATTCATCAGTTCATTCATCATTTGGTAGAATTTACATCTGAGACTGAGGTGAGCAACAAGATAACTAGAATATATCTGAAATATCAAATACCTCATACATAACAATTGTCATGAATTTCAACAGCCGTTTCAGTAAACTTTTTAACTCTGTGGTTACAACCTGTTCTAGTCAGTAGGATTATGAGTTCCAATCCCGTTATCTTTCCTACCCTTGAGCTTCTCATCTCTCTCTAATAAGATTGTATTGTAGGTCATTCTGGATAAAAGTAGTGTTTGTGTTTGTTTAATCTCTGAAAACACTCTTCTCTTCTTTAACCATGAAAACTGGATTTTTTTTCTCATTTTAAAGCAACATGCGTTCACCATCAGTCACCACCCTCCCCATCCCCTGTTCCTTTTGTCGAAAATGAGGGCTAATTTGAAAAAGCTCCATGACTGAATTGCAGAGCATGACATATGGCTGAATGCGACAGCAATGTCTCTGAGTCAATTTAGTTGCAGAAGTGCTGCCATTAAAGATCACAACAGCAAGCGAATGGAATTCATATCGACTGTGATACGGCGGTGCCTCATGCTTCCACTTTGGTGGATTCTGAAGTAGTTGATCTCTTTTGATGTGATATTAGACAGCATAGTGGAACACTTCAAAGGTTGAACATGTGGGCACCCTTTTGGAGTTGTTGACATGAGACCGAATCTAAAGCAAGACATAAACCAAATCTAAATCAAAGGCTTGGTAGACTTATGAACTAGTGAACTAGTCATGAGTGTCAAAAGTATTGACAGGTCATTTGGTGTACAACTTAATGTAAAGCAACGGTCACCAAAGTCTCGGTCTTCGAGCACCAACCTCAGAATTGTGCGTGCATGCTCTCATTATTATCAGGGAAAGATTATCTGGAATGGCCGTCAGCATTATGGGATGTGAATCCACTCTTCAGTATGTCTTCTTCTTAGTTCATTTAAAAACTGTGTGAGGTATTTGAATATTCAGTCAGGGGGTTGGATGTCGCAATACAGCTACTAACATGGAGTACAACATATAGTAAAATGGGTTTTTTTTCGCATATCCCATATTAGTAAGTTGAGGGTCAGAGCGCAGGGTCAGCTATTGTACAGCGATCCCTGAAGCAGGAAGGGTTAAGGGTCTTGCTCAAGGACCCAACAGGGGTGGACTTGAGCCCAGGTATTTCCTTTGCGATGGTGGGGCATAACCCAGGTCTTCTTGGTCTCCTGATCAACCACTCGGCACCTCAACCATTTGAGCCACCACTGCCCCTAAGTAAATTGCTCTCTTCATGCAGTTTCAGCCGAAATGTGCTTGCTTAATGGTGCGAGTGCTGGTTTGATTTAATAATTCTTCTCGTGTCTTTTCTTTTAAAATGATACTGCCATTTTATGGAGCAAAAAGAAGATATTGCAATGGTCCCAGTTTTGCAAAGAACAGTGAATCCTCCCCCCTAACGTACCACCCATGTATCAGGACCTGGCTGAAGTATTTAGTAAACAGCGGTCGGCGGAACTACTACCTACCTCCCCGAGGACTGTACCATCGAGCAATTACCCAATACAGTTCCTCCTAAGAGCCGAGTGTGTCTCTTAATCACAGCCCGAAACTAAGTCTTTGGAGGACTATATCGAGGAGGCACTTTGTAATGGGCACATCAGGCACTCCACATCCGCTGTTGCTTCAGGATTCATCTTTGTTGGCAAGAAAGATGGCGGTCTGTGGCCCTGTATAGACTACCGAGGCTTAAATCACATAACTGTGAAGTACCGCTATCCCCAACCTTTAGTACCCACTGCCCTGGAACAACTACGTGAGGCTCATGTCTTTACCAAAACTGGATCTGCAAAGTGTCAATATTCTGATCCGTATAAGAGAAGGGAAAAAATTAAAGACTGCATTCATCACACCAAAGGGGGACTATGAGTACCTGGTTATGCCATACAGGCTCTGCAATGCACCAGCTGTCTTCCAATTCTTCAATCATGAGACTTTTCAGGACCTTATTAATGTCTGTGTCCTCACCTTTTTGGTGGGGTAGTTGCGTCTGACTGTGGGGTAGGGGCAATTCTCTCACAAGCACAAGGTAACCAGCACAAGGGTATACCTCCTCGTTTACATGTCTGTGCCTATTTTTCAAAAAAGCTAATGCCAGCCGAGTGACACTACAATGTGGGAAATAAAGAACTACTGGCTATTAAGGAGGCATTGGTGGAATGGAGACATTGGCTAGAGGGCAGCACATATCCTTTTACTGTTCTCACAGATACCATAAGCTTGAGCATCTGAAGGAGGTTCACCGATTAAATGCTCAACAAGGCAGGTTCTTCTCCCAATTCAATTTCACTGTCATGTATCACCCAGGTCTCAAAAATGGTAAAGTTTTTTGGTGATGTCTTGTCCCAATGCTTCAATCCCCCAGATCTTGAAACTAGCTCTAAACACATTTTGAACCCTGAATGTTTGGTGGCCCCAGTTCTTTGGGATATAGAGGAAGAGATCCGGTCTTGTAATGTATAAAGTTCCGCATCTGCCAACTGCCTATTTGGAAAGTGATTTGTTCCTGCACAGTTCCGCCACCATCATTAACGCCGTCTTATTTCCCCAACTAGGGAAATAACATGCCCTTATCTCCCTTGTCGGGTGAGTCAGCCTCTGTACCCTCCGTGGAAGACTGGGCACAGTGCAGTGCTCAAGTTTGGGAAAGTGCCCATGTGTGGTTACAACGGGTCAACCATCAATGCATGCACACCAACCACCACCGACTGCGTCCCCCAAGTATCACCCAGCAGACTTTGTGTGGTTATCTATGAGAGATGTGGTTATCCATCCATCAGCATTCCTGGGTAAAGTCCACAAACATTCTTGACTCTACATTAATCTAAGACTTTTACACCCTGAACGCCCTGCTCCACGTCCCAAAGGTCATGTCAGGAGAACACAGGGAAGCGTTCTGAGAGGGGAGGGTACTATAACTGGTGCATTTCTTATTGATCACCAAACAAGGTTTCCTGAATTCTAGCGAACTGTTTCCTGTTAGGGTCGAGGGTGGCATGTTTAAGGAAGCCACACATTAAGCACCTTGCGAAGTATTGTATGTTCTATGCAAATTTACTAAGCAAGCTCATGATTCTGTAACTGTCTATGTGTTCTGACATTTTGCCTGATTCTTTGACTCTGATATTTGCCTTGCGATTTGGATTTTTTTGCTTGTATGAACTTATTACCCATGTTCCAACTTCTGCCTGTTTGTTGACTTTGTTTCTGCTATTTGCCATTATAAATGGCATTATGGGACTGAATACAACTAAATCTTTACAGCCACATTATCAGGAATGTTTTTCTACCAGATTGTGTAATGCGTCTGTTGGGATTTGTTCATTCAGCTACAATAGTATTAGTGAGATCAAACATTGATGTGTTCAGTGGGGGTTGAGACAGAGTCAGGGTTCTGTACAGAACACTTGAGACCAATCAGAACACAGCATGTTTTCATGCAGTTCAGGGGGTTTGTGCATATGGGTTATTGTCATGCTGGAACAGGGTTTGAGTCTCCTGGTTCCAGCAAAAGACTGGATTTTGTGAAACACACCTATAGGGCATAACTATAAGGTGTCTATACACTTTTGGAGACATATACTAGTATTGGATGTCCCAGTTTACAGGTGTATTCAAAGTAAGAAATACCGGATGGTGCATCTTTTCGTTTAGTTAGAATACATACAGATCAACTCAATGCAATGATGTTACCTTTCCAGACAATGTTGTGGTAAGTATTAAATCTGTTTCATATACACACTATATTGTAAAAGGTTTGTGACCACCTGACCGTCAGATTCACACGTGGTTCCAATTGTTTAATTACATTATTCTTCCACTGAAAGAGATTCTAGCATTGTTCCAGCATGACAATGACCCTAAGCACAAAGCCTCTGAGCTCAAAATGGAAAGTGACCACAAACTGTCAGCAATATAGTGAAGGTTTGCTTTCTCCTAGCATGTCTTTCTCAAACCTTCTGAGTTTTTTTTTTTTCATTCTAAATATGAAAGACTATTTCCTCTTCCTTTCCCCCCCTAAGTGAAATGGAAATCAATGCTAATCTTGCTGGGTGAATCGGGCAGCATTAATCTTATGGATCTGTCTGTTTGACTTGGTGGAATCGATCAATAAAACAGACTAAAGGGAAAATGCTCAATAATCTCTAATTCTACCCAAAAACACTTGCAAACTAAAGAGAGAAATAAACTGTTATAATAGTACTCCAAACATGTCTTATGTCTCCTCAGAGTATGTGAATGGCAGGTAGCTACCAAAGTGTGTGTTAGCAAGGAATATCATTGGGGAAGATGTCGTAGAGATTATGAAAAACCTAATCGATGAATGTATGTCAAATAATATCTCAAGGCCATGCTATACACTGTTAATAAAGACCAATAACCTATTCAGGGACAGAATTATGACAGAAATGAAGAAAAAAAACCCTGCAACAATAGAACCATATTCATTCATTCATTCATTCATTCATTCATTCATTCATTCATTCATTCATCTTCTTACCCGCTTATTCCCGAATTCAGGGTCACGGGAGTCTGCTACGCCTATCCCAGCACGCATAGAGCAAGAGGCGAGGGTACACCCTGGACAGGTCGCCAGTCCATCTCAGGGCAACAGATAGACAAACATTCATTCACACACACATTCACTCCTATGGACAATTTAGAATCACCAATCGACCAAATAAAATATAAATAAAAATAAAATAAAATATAATAAAAATATATTGTTTGTTATTGGTGATGTTCCCAGTTCTGGGTTATTTAATTATTGTAGTGTAAAAATCCTTAAATGGATTTGGATCATGAAAATGTGTGTGATATGTGTGAGACAGGTTAAAGAGATGGGTCTTTAATATAGTTTTAAACTGACCGAGTGTGTCTGCCTCCCGAGCCTATAATGAATTCATTACAGGTTGTATTTCTATATTGATTTATGAAATTTTCCAGAGCATCGACCCATTATGAACAAGGATTTAGGATTTAATACTATTCAACCATAAGGCAAAACAGAAGATCAAGACTAAGCACTTTGTAGAAGATATGCAAGGGGAATGTTTGACATATAGAGTTGCATATAGCCCATTTGTAATATTTTTTATACCATATAATATTATTCTAACTCTTTTGAACAATTTAAATTAAATATCAGGATGTAAAGAGACTTTTGACTAGTAGAATAAAAATGAGGCCAATTGCCTATTTAGGGGGTGGTGTGACGGCGCATAGTGGTTAGTATGGTCACCTTACAGCGAGGAGATCCCGGGTTTGATGCCTGGGGAAGAGGTCTTTCTGTGAGAGTTTACATGTTCTCCCCTTGGCTGGGTTTTCTCCGGGTACTCGGTTGATTGGTGATTCCAAATTACCTGAAGGAGCAAGTTTGTGAGGTTCTTTGCGCCCTGTCATGTACTGGCAAGGGCTAAGAGGTATACCACTGTTTTTCACCCTAAGTTTGCTGAGATAGGCTTTGGCAGGCCCCTGTGAGAATTTGGAGAATGAATGATTGAATGAATGAATGAGTGAATGAATGACCTATTTAACATTAAAACTTAGCTTTAACATAATTCCGGGAATTACGTCCTTTAATGGTCTATATTGGCCCATGTGTCTTTATAAACACAATGTATGTCTCTAGACTACAGAGAGGACATCCAACATCCATATGTTTCTCAACTTCTATTGACATATTTGTCTTTTCTCTACCCAATGCTGTTTAAGGTGTATTCAGTCAATAATACCAATTTCTATTTATAATTTAGCTCCAACTCACCTCAACACACCTACTTGTAAGTTTCAGATTTATCTAGCAACACGTTGATTAGTTGGTTCAAATGTTACAGAAGCTAAGCTATGTCTGTCCAGGACCAAGTTTGGACACCCCTGACGTAGATGATATCTTCTATCCTACAGATGCCCACACACTGAAGGTGGAGGCAAGAACTAAACCTTTGCGAGGAGTAAACAAACCAATCGCGAAATCCATTTTAAAAGATATTTTCAAGTTCTCAAAGATGACAGTGAGAGAGCTGAAGTGAGAGAGCTGAAGTGCTTTCGAATGAAGTGGACTTCACAGCCGATGATACTTAAATGCAACATTTTACAGGTAATCAACACTTCCTAAGTTTGACTACAACAAATTGTGCATAGTTGTGTTTTAGATTTCCTAAAGCAGGGCATTAAATCGGTTAGCAGCCGTTTCATGCTGCCTAAATCAACAGTACGAGTGTGTGGGTGTTTATAGTGACATTTAGATGATTTTTCTGCATAAGAAACATATTTCCATGTATAATTTATGTGTAACTGTTACATTTAGGAATCGTTGTGTGCCTGTGTGGAGGTAAAGTGTGTTGGTAATGCATTATTATTATTTTATAGTTTGGTCTCATGTGTCTATGACATCATACAGACATTCCATTAGCTAGGCATTATAGGTACTGTGGGATTTTCCCCTCCTCCTATTTGAGAGTCCTATATGCAGGATGAGATCATTTGGCTCCATTACACATACAAAAATATGAATAGAGTGTTAAAGACATGCTGTTGTTAAATTATTCACACACGGGTCAGGTGGATATAGAATTTTGAGGACCCACTCAGGAAAATATGGACGTTAGGATGATAGGCTAGATAATAACTACGAAAAATGTTTTAGCAAATCTGTTTTTAGCTATTTATGATTCAAGTTTCAAAAGGTTATTGTCATGTGTATAGAAAACATCCATTTAAACATTTAAAATGAAACAAAACTATTTTGACTTTGTTGGAACCTATCTCAGCTTTCTAAAGAGCAAAAGGCAGGCAGGTACACCCTAGGCCAGGCCATCACAGAGACACACACACACTTACTCTTATGGACAATTTAGAATCATTATTCAAGCTAAGATACAGGCGCGATGGCATAGTGGTTAGCATGGTCGCCTCACAGCAAGGTCTAGGGTTTGGTTCCAAGAGGTTTTTCTAAGCAGACTTACTCTCTTCGATGTTGCATGGATTTGTTTCCGGGGAGTCTGGTTTTCTCCCACAGTTCAAAAACATGTATATTAGATTGATTGGTGATTCTAACTTGCCCATAGGAGTAAATGTGAGTGTGTAGTTGTTTGTCTATGTGTTGCCCTGAGATGGACTGGTGACCTGTCCAGTGTGTACCCCACCGTTTTGCCCTATGCTAGCTAAGATTAGGGAATAAGTGGATTACAAGAAAAATTAATTAACCTAACATAAATGTTTTTGAACTTGGGGAGGAAATGGGAGTACCCAGAGTAAACCTACACAAACTTGGGAAAAACATGCAAACTCCACACAGAAAGACACTGTCTTCTTGCTGTGAGGCAAGAGTACTAACTACTATGGTACTTGATACCCACAAGAAAGAAGAAAGGAAAGAAGAAAACACAAGATAAATGCAAAAATTAATGAGACCAATTAATCAATTAGTGCAAATAAAAACAGAAATGTATGTAGTGTACATTACGCAGTGTAAACATTGTAATATCGATAGGTCTGTTACATAAACATACATGTTAAGGGTTTATTAGGATTAATGCTTATTAATGTCTGCGGCTAAGACTAAAGGTCAGTTTACACCTTTTAAGATTTTCACATTTTAAGTAGTTATAGCAATTAATGACCTGGTCAAACCTCATTTTATCATTCATCTTTTTACCCGCTTATTCCCTAATTCAGGATCACGGGGGTCTGCTAGCACCTATCCCAGCGCACATAGGGCGAATGGCAGGGGTACACCCTGGACGGGTTGTCAGTCCATCTCAGGGCAACACATAGACGAACAACCATTCACACACATTCACTCCTATGGATAATTAAGACTCACCAATCGACCTAATCTGCATGTTTTTGGACTGTGGGAGGAAACTGGAGTACCCAGAGGAAACCCACGTAAGCGTGAAGAGAACATGCAAACTCAACACAGAAAGATCCCTGGCCTGGGACTCGAATCTGGGACAGTCTTGTTGTGAGGTGACCGTGCTATCCACTGTGCTGCCTGTCATTTAATTACATCTTAAAACAATATCTGGTCAGTCTAAAGGTCATTAGGACTCATGGAGTTCAGAGGGTTTGTGCAGAGGGTTTATTGTCATGTTTTAAAGAGATCCGTGCAACTTGTAGCAACTGGTATCAATCTGGAGATTTTGGAGACATTTGCTGGTATTGATTTTATAGAGTAACACCATACACCATATCTGGGTCTGACATCTGAATTCTATGGCTATGTTACACAGTAATTGTGGTAGCTCAGTGGTTAAGGTGTTGGACTACTAATTGGTTAGTTCAATCCCCAGCACCACCAAATTACCAGTGCCATGCCCCTGAGCAAGGTTGATTAACCCTCACCTACTCAGTTGCATAAATAATGTAAGAAATGCTTTGTTCTGGATATGGGTATGTGCCAAATGGCAGAAATGTAACTGTATCTACATAAGGGTCTCCAAGGAGTTTCATCTCTTGCTAGTATATTTTATTCAAATTCCCTCAGGAATTTTGAAATAACGTTTCCCGCCGAAGCGATCAATGAGTCATGGTGTCATTTCCCTGCGTTAAAATGTCCAGCAGGAGCGAATCAAATCCTTTAGATTCCAGTTACAATATTGACGCCCAGCTGCTCAGCAGATCGGATAAAGCATTGTGAAGTGCGCGTGTTCATTTGTCGTAAAATTGCACTGACAACATTTCCATTTCCCAGCAGGCGCGAATCAAGACTTACCTTTTCAAACAATGAGGTTCGGTTGATGAAATATCTTTCTCTGTGCAGCATTTTCTCACCTTGCTGTCGTAGATGTCACTGTGCAGCAGCTAGTGGTGCCTGAAAAGCAGTGTTTTACTGCAATTATGCCTATTATCTTGTCAGGCGGTGTCAGAGGCTGATTGTTGACACTCGTCCCTCCCATGAGCATACGCTTCTTCTAATCACCTGTCTCACATTCAAAGCATGCTTGCATTACTCCAACTGTGGATGCAGAGCATGATAGCGTTATTAACATTTCACCTCCCTTGCCGAGGTGAAGCGGACCAATCCCAGATTGTGCTTTTAAAGATAGAAGTGTCAAAGTGAGTTGACTTTTGATCCGAAAGGGCAGTTTGATGCTGTGAAGTGGAGACAGAGATCAGCAAGAATAGGACCAACATATAGTAGCTGTTTTTATTATGTCAGGTCTTAAAGTATAGGAAAGATGTTTAAGGCACCCGATGAAATTTAGAAAGGCACAGTTAGAAAAAGATAGATGTATTGATAAATAATTATATAAAACATGTTATGATAGCCCGGCGGCGTGGTGGCGTAGTGGATAGCACAGTCGCCTCACAACAAGAAGGTCCTGGGTTCGAATCCTTCTGTGCGGAGTTTGCATGTTCTCCCTGCGCTTGCGTGGGTTTCCTCTGGGTACTCCGGTTTCCTCCCACAGTCCAAAAACATGCAGATTAGGTTGACTGGTGATTCTAACTTGTCCATAGTAGTGAATGTGTTTGTGAATGGTTGATTGTCTATTTGTTGCCCTGAGATGGACTGGCGACCCGTCCAGGGTCTACCACCATCTCTCGTCCTTTGTGTTCTGGGATAGGCGCAGCAGACTCCCGTGACCCCGGATTCGGGAATAAGCGTGTAAGAAGATGAATGAATGAATGTTATGATAGCACAATACTACCACTTCTCAATTCCAGTTAGCTGAATCTTTTATATATGTAGTGAAACTCTTCTTGATTGCCAGTAGTGTCATGTAACAAAGTTTCTATATTTCAGTTCACATTTCTCTAAAGCATCTTTTTTATTTACTACAAATCCAAACACATTCTGCAAACAAGCGCAGATCAGTGATCTGGTATTTAAAAAAAAATAGTCAATTTCATTTTTCACCAATTTTCAAGTCCAGACATTTTAGTTAGCAAATGACACAGTCATTGTTGGCTCATACATCTAAACCGTTTTTTTTTTTTCATTCGTTGATCCCCCTGCATTAGTTATTCCAAATCTAAATGAACTCCTGCCCCCACTGCCCTGCACTAATCCACCCCACTTACAGAAGCATCGGCTAGTCTAATGAATATCCAATAATGCTAGTGTTAAATATTCATAATGGTTTTTGATCTTATTTCTACTTTTATATAAGATTTAATAACATTAGAAAGACTCCAATGCTATACAAAAGCTATACATATTATTCTGGATCTAGTGAGTTACACAATCTTATATAAAAATGCATTTTCCACTTTAACATTGACTTTATAGACAAGAAATGTCAGTACAAACTATATGTTATAAAACAAGCCACGGTTGCTAAATGAAAATTTCCATTAGCTGTGGGTGAAAAGTGACCGCCGCTGTCACAGCTCTCAGGTATTTATTTCTGCCTACTGCAATAATAAAACTCAGAAAAGTCTTTAAAGGAAGTTTGCTCTCAATTAAAGCTGTTTTAACACACATTTGCTGACTTCCTTTAAAAAAGGCATGAGTCAGAAGTGTGTATCATCTTCCCACCATGACCCAAGCAGTATGACAACAACTCAACATCTTGTGTACTAATCAATAAACTAAATTTAAGATTCCAGTGGTCCATTATGGGCATGACAAATATTCAGGGATATGGATAAAAAGCATACTTATAATAAAATTTTGTTTAAAATAAAATATATATTTATGTGTGTTTAATGACCTGCTCCACCACGGTTCCACACCAGATGACAGGCTCTCTCTGTGTTCCTCCATTAGCTGAGACCATTTAAGATTAGACTGAAAGTATTCATCTTCAATTTTACTGAAATAAGAGTAGCAAAGTATTGCATGTGCGCTTGCGTGGTTTCCTCTGGGTACTTTGGTTTCCTCCCACAGTCCAAAAACATGTAGATTAGGTCGATTGGTAATTCTAAATTGTTCATAGGAGTGAATGTGTGTGTGAGTGGTTGTTGTCTATGTGTTGCCCTGAGATGGACTGGGGACCCGTCCAGGCCGCCTCTCGCCCTATGTGAGTTGGGATAGGTACCAGGAGACCCCCTTGACCCCGAATTAGGGAATAAGTGGGTAATAAGATATATGAAGGAATGAAAATATCGAATGGTGCCGCGATTGGTGTAGTGGTTAGCATGGTCGCTTCACAACAGGTCCCGGTTTGATTCCAAAGCCGGGTGAGTTTCTGTGCAAAGCTTGTATGTTCTACCTGTACTTGCATGGGTTTTCTCTAGGTACTTTCATTTCCTGCCACAGCCAAAAACATGTACATTAGGTTAAGTGGTGATCCTAGATTGCCCATAGGAGTGAGTGTGGCCCTGTTATGGACTGGTGACCTGTTTATCCCTGCTTCTCACCCTATGTGCACTGGGATACGGTCCATCAGACCCCTGTGACCCTGAATTAGAATGAAGCTGTCAAATAAGAAGATGACTCAATAGAAAAAGAAAGAGAGAAAGAAAGAAAGAAAAAAAGAAAGAAAGAAAGAAAGAAAGAAAGAAAGAAAGAAAGAAAGAAAGAAAGAAAGAAA
>JAOTRA010000026.1:825263-843560 GCA_026260255.1 Pseudolaguvia tuberculata | reverse complement strand
ACCCGAACCTCCACTCTCCTCCACTTCTCCTTCGCCTGCCGTCTCTGTAGACGTCTTCCTCCTCTCCTCCTCCTGCTGTGGACAACAGTAGCCCAATTTCCACCGGTACCCTGTGGGCTAATAGTACATGTGGCGGTCGTTGTTAACCCGGGCTGCGACCGATCCGGTATCAGTTTATTTGTGATCCGCATATTTGATTTGGTACAGTCTTACGCTGGATGCCCTTCCTAACGCAACCCTCCCCATTTATCTGGGCTTGGGACCTGCAGTAAGAATGCACTGGCTTGTGGAAACCCTAATGGCTGGGTTTTTAGATAATCTGAATAAAATAATTTATTTGGAGTTTAGCCTTGTTGGAAGTTCAGATCAGGGGACTAGTTAGAAAAGAAACTAATGAATAACATGCTGAGACAAACTGGATTGACCATGCTGTTCACTTGTATTTTTTGCCTTTCTTCAGTTCCTTTTGAACATCTTTGACCTTGCTGTTAAATGAGGCACATTTTAACCAATTCCTGTGCTTTCTGCATGACTGGTCAAATAGGCAGAGTTATGGTGATTTGGATAATATTTCACAATTATTGTAATGCCCAATCCAAAACATTCCATGTGCCTGAAGCTTCTTTTTTTCCTTTTGCTGATGTCATATGTGGAATACCTAATAACTTTTGTTTGCCAACTAAAATTACTGCAATAATTTTCCCTCCTAAAATCTACTTGTCTCCTTTCTTATTGGGTTGCATATGAGGCAAAGCAGTGGGCCAACATTTTCCTCCCTTTTGAATTAAAAGGTGAAATTGTAGTGATGCAATGCAAACGCTAAGTAAACTATGCAGTCTTCCTCGTTGTGCCCTCTGTTTTCGCCATACCTAGCGATTTTGTTTGGCTAGCAGTCAGCCTTTTGTTTCCTCAGGCTGTATCAAGATTTTGCAGGCTAAAGATGCAGTCTCTGCAGAGCAAAATCGAGTGCTGCCAGATCGGATCGATTTGCCCTTTTTGGATCTGTCTGACTTGGTTAAATTAGAAAGGCTTGCATGCGAAAAATCTTTTGATTGACATTAATGCAGATTTGTTTAATAAACAGTTTAATCGGAGGATCTGTTATATTACCTTGTGTCCGCTTTATAAGGAACATGTTATGTTGTCTGACTTTGGTAACATTATTTTAGGTACTATCCAATTCTCTTAATCTACATCTTTTTTTCTAAATAAAATGTTTACATTAAGCATGATTTTTATTGTTTCTCTATTTTGTGTATAGTGAGAAGTATGAGAATATTACATTTACAATTACAGCGTTTGTAATTGTCTTATCCAGAGCGACTTGTATTTAATTTCTTTTGTGCAATGAAGCAAGTTGGGGTTGATAGCCTTGCTCAAGGGCCCACAGCATTTGCTTGGTGGAGTTGGGAATTGAGCCCTGGTCTTCATGGTATCACTCCAACACCTTAACCACTATGCCCCCACTTCTCCCCATATTAAAAATTATTTGATTCTCTACATTATTTGATTCTCTACATTATTAGTAAAGTTTTGTTCAGGATAAACTGAAGTTTGTTTCAAAGAATCAGATTAATATAATATGAACGCTTTAATAATGCTGTAAAACGACGTTAGGTACAGTGCAAAACCCAGTTTTATACTATAGTGTCTGTTTAGAATTAGTTTTTTGTTCAAATGAAGCAAATTCTCCAGCATACATATGCATGTCAGTCAGCACTTATGTAACAGACAAAACTGTTTAAGTTTAGACCTGGTATTTTTCAGTGCTCAGTTTACACATTTTTCTGCATCCTGCATTTGCAGGCTCGCACCGTTGCTATATTTTGTATATTTTAAAGTTTCTGGACCTGACAATGTTTTCCTTACCCCTACTTTGTACCCTAGTTTTTTGTTTTCACAATAGTTACAAGAATTGAAATTTCAACATCTTTGTGAATGCGTTCATGCTGAACTTAAAACAATAGCCATGGGTTCTTGTTCTTGTGCCCCAGATGTGTAATTGGGGGCACCAATGTTCTCCTGGCAAGAAAAATAAATGCAGACGCATTTGTTTTCATGCGTACACCACTGCAAAACATGGAACGTATTAAACCTTGAAATAATAATGCAATAAATTTGCAGTATGCATGTAGTTTAGCGGAAATTGCTTTTTTTTTTTTTTCAGATTTTGCGCCGAACAGTTGAGTGTAATAAACTCAAAGAACAGAAGACTCTTACAGGTCTTTTAGAAGTGAGAAATGATGTGTACATAAGCTGATTGTATTCCTAAAAAATTGTGTGGTTATAAATAAAGCCTTAATCAAAAAAAGGAGTGTTGAACTTTTTTTTTTTTTTTTTTTTAAAGAAAAAAAATAAAAGCAAGAGACTGTGCTACTTTATTCTGATAGTGATAAACTTTTTTGTTAAACATTTTAAACGTCTGGTTATTTTATTTATTAAAAATAAGATGTATTTTTGGATACACAGATATTGAAAAGATGATTGAGAGGTGGGGTGAGACCAGAAACGATCCGTGATAAAATCAAACCGAGCTCAACGGAGCACAGGTGCCGGGACCTAAACCTTTTGTTATGGTGCTTGACAAAAGTTTTCTAATGTGCGATTCTGAGATCCTTTGCGAGACATCTGCTCCAGTTGCTAATCATCTCTAAATGCGTTTATTATTGGCTACTTTAACAATTTACAAGCTGACATTTTTAAGCAAGTTAAGTGAAGTCTCTCAATGTATTTTGTGATAAAAGGCATAAAGTGTAAGGTTGGATAAAATATTTTTGCAGTAAATGATAAATGTTCTGTTTGCTCGTTAATCTTTTCAGTAAATCTTTCTTTTTTTGCATGGATTCTCTAAAACTTAAAATCCAGTCCCTTTTTTATGTAATGTGATTTTTGTTGTGTGTTTTTCTAACATGGTGTGCTCTCTGTCCACGTTTTTGCAGACGGCATCTGGGAACTATCCATGGCAGTCAGGCTGTGTGATGTGGCTTCTCTCCTTAGAAGTGGCTCGTGGGCGGCCGAGCCCTGGACCGGGGTCTGTGTGACCACTTCTTATTTTACAGTCTCTTCGTTTTTTTTCTGTGTATTTATTCAGACTTATTTTCCCTGTGATTGGTGTGTTGGAAAGCAAATAGTCCAGACTTATCGTAACCAAGTAAACTTTCACCGATTTTTAGAGCATCCTTTGTTTAAACTATGTAATGTATATATTCAATAGCAATAACTGGACAAAAAAATAAACTGTAGTTATACTCATTAGTTAACAGCCAGAAAACAAGCAACCTAACAAATAAATAAAAAACATGACTTTCGATCAGTCCTGCATATTCTTGTGGAGTAGGTTTTATTTCCTCTTGTTTTACTTCGATTTTTTGAGTTCACTGAGCTTCTATTCCACTGTGACTCATTCCACTTCAGAGCTTAAGTCTGAGTGTTGGTGGAGGATGTGAATCTGAAAGAGGAATATTTAATGAATTGCGCAGGGTAATATGGGTTTGTTGCTTGGTTAAGGTGTTGAGTGTAATTATAATACCTGTTTGTTTAGTCAAAAGAACAGAGCAGTATGCAGTAAAACGAAATGGCTTTTCTCCTGGACCATGGTGCTACGTTAAAGATAAAATTAGTGCAAACACAAGACAAGTGCAGGACAAACTGAGACATGATTTATTTTGGTGGTAAATATAACTGTGCATCTAACAGTCCTAAAATCCACTGACTATGAGGAGTAGTTGGACACCAGCACGGTTGGCCTGGTTAGCTCAATGGCACCCAGAACTCTGTTGCTGAGCCTCGTCTCCGTAGAAACATTAATACGGCAGTCTCTAAACCCAGTGGTAGTTTGCTGGAGTCTGAGGTCCAGTCCTGAAACTGGCCTCATTTTGTGCTTCCACTTTCTTGTGCACCGCTTTTGACGTAATAAAATGTTGCACGGTCTGAGGGCCTGGTCAGTGCAGCATGCTGTTTGAGGTTGTGTAGTTTGTCTGGTAAAATTAATCTCGGACTGATTGGTGCATTATTTTCCAGCCCTAATAGTGTCGATCCATGTGCTGTGCTAGTGGGGCAATGTCGAAAGAATAGCCCCATTTATGACCGGGAGTGGCTTCTGTTTGCTACTGACTCACCACCATCTTTGCCGTCAAAGGTTATAGAGGTTGTCTGTCAAGGAATGTTTTGTTTGAGTCGAGTGCGTGTGTATGAGTGAGGTACAGGTGTTGTGTATCTAGAGGTGTGTTGTGAGTAATTGGGTGTGTATTGGATGTTTGAGGGTGTTTGGTGTTGGCTGGTGTTTATTTAGGGTTTGCGTTTCTGTTCATATCTACAGTATGTGTAGTGTTTTTTGCATGCTTAATGGGTAAATAAACTTTGTGGCTGTTTTACAGCTTGCTGTAATTAATGTGATTAGTTGATTCTTTAGTGCTGAGCAGCTGATTTCTGTTGCAGTGTCCTTTATTATGCTGGCGTTTCGCCTGATCATCTTTTCAGTAAAACAATAGAAATATTGTCCTTTAGTTCAACCATATCCTGTATGCAGGAGCTACACGCTTTCGTTTTGTCCCCACCCATCAGTCTTCATAGCTAATTAAGTAGCTAGCATTTATTATAGCTTGTTTTCTTCCTCAGCAAGAAAATGTGAGGTACAAACATGTTTGGTGTTTCGATTTTGTGCTTTTATATATAAAATACTGTTTGAAAAAATGTTTTTCCATTTGCAGATGAACCAAATTAATTATGTTCAGAAAATTCCTATCTTTCAATTATATTTTATTTAAACATTTTAGTTTGTTGTACTTTCAAATTTGACATTTGAAATGTTTGCTTGAACCTACAGACCAATTGGCTCCTGACATGTTTGCCTTTAGGATGAACAGAAAGTGTTTTCTGACTTGAATCCCCTTCCAGTCTTTATTTTATTTCTGTTCTTTAGCAGGTAATTGCTGCAATGGAGACGCAGCTTTCGAATGGACCATCATGCAACAACACGAGCAACGGGCCGAACCAGATGAACAGCTGCTCCTCACCGGTGGAGTCAAGCGGCATGGAGGATAGCAAAACCAACCTGATAGTCAACTACCTGCCTCAGAACATGACCCAGGAGGAGTTGAAGAGCCTTTTTGGAAGCATCGGCGAGATTGAGTCCTGCAAACTTGTACGAGACAAAATTACAGGTGAACAATTTTAAGTAGTAATTTTGATATTTCCAAATTATAAATGCTTCTAAATACAGATTGTAAATACTCATGCTCTAAGTCCATTATCTAAATAAACCTGCATAGTAATGCTTGTTTGCATTACAATTAAAGCAATCTAATTGAAATGCAGCAAAACGTGCATTAGCCATTATTTTTTTATCAATTTCCCCCAGCTGAGCCTTTATGTAATTTCCCCTGCTCTCCAAGCAAACCAGCCCACTTGCTGAAAAGAGCCAATTCTTTAAAAAAGGTTGGCATGGCTGGCATGATTTGTGGGTTTATTTCCAAGCACCAACCAAAAGACTAAGGTCAGAATTTCACTCTGGACAACAAATGTCGGAAATGTAGTTTTGGTAAATAGTTTGTTGTTGGTACATGGTTTTTCTGATGTGCTTTCTTTGTCTGGAATGACAGATCTGCTTACATACCCTTCTATTAAAGCCTGACCCAAATTAATGTATAGACTAATGTCTTTCTTGTTCCATGTAACTCCTGCTTCAGCTTCTCGTTTTCCTTGTTAAAGGACATCTCTATTAGATCTCTCACAGAAGCACGTTAAAGCGAGCCAATTATAGCGAAAGCAGATGCTTAGTGCCGCTCTCTCAAGGACAAATATGTATTCTGGCAGTGTAATTGGCACTTTGCTGGTTTGGTTTTTATTTTGGTAAGTGAAAGTTAAAATGTGTTTTCTCACACATTGGAGAAATGCTAGTTATGAATTTTTTTTAATTCCTTTGCAAGCTGGAGTTCATTACTGCCTGTTCAGTCACTGTTTGTTCAGTCTTATTTTTAAAGCTTCTGGCAACAGTCAAATTTGAAAGTGTACTATAATATATGTAGTTTTCTCTCTTTATAAACAAAACATACATGTATGTGGTTACTGACAGTCTTGGTCACAATGTTAGAACAGGGGTGGGCAATCTCTGTCCTGGAGGGCCGGTGTCCTGCAGAGTTTATCTCCAACCCTAATTAAACACACCTGAACCAACTAATCAGGGTCTGGCTAAGTGTAGTTAAACTTGCTGAGTCAAGTTGGAGCTAAACTCTGCTGGACACCGGCCCTCCAGGACCGAGATTGCCCACCCCTGGTTTAGAAGCATAAAATTGTACGTTTGTATCTTCATTGGAACTACTCCAACATATGACAATCACTGTGCACAAAGCCCTTGCTCTCCAATAAGACAAGCTGTGTTCTGATTGTTGTCCAGAACTCTGACTCTCATTCAACCCAGCTGAACACCTTTTGAGATAAATTAGCACTTAAATTAGCACTGACTGCATCCCAGTCCTCCACACCCAAAATCATGTTTCTATTCAAAGATGCGAATTAAACTTAAGGCAAGTTAAACTGGAGAATCCCTGTAAACCTGCTTAAGAAATATTAAAAAATGTAATTTTATAATTTTTCATTTTATGCAGATATTTGAAAATAAATGAATTCCTGACTTTATGGTTTTCTCTTGAGAACCACTGCAGTAAAGTATTGTAGATAAATATATATTTGTTGTCATGGGAATATGAGATGCTTGAGTTTGGGGATCCTCTAAAAGAAAAAGTACACCCAGAGTAGCATTTCCTGTGTTGCTCTTTTTCCTGGTTTTTTGGATTAGATGTTGGGCTTTGGCACAGTATCTTCTCTACAGTCTCACTGTCTGCACTGATCATTAGAAGGTTTTGCTGTAGTGGAGGAGGCTGTGCTGAACCTGACCAGCAGCTATATCTTGGCTATGGAAATTGCGTGGCTACCATGTGGTGGAAGGGGAGTGGGCGTTTAGTTTTTATTTATTTATTAGTCTCAGGCAGATTTGAAATTGAAATGATTCAAGAGAACATAGATCTGCATTGCTCAGCCTGATTAGTCATAGCAGCAGGTCTATTTTTTATTAGCGTCTTAAAATAATAACGTCCATCATATGGGGGGAGGTATGTATGAACATAACAGTTGTCTGTAAGTAATCATCTTGTAATGTATTTTGATTTTAATTTTACATGGTGATTTAGTCTTAGTGTATTTGTATGTGGTTGCAGGTCAGAGCTTGGGTTATGGTTTCGTGAACTATGTGGATCCCAAAGATGCGGAAAAAGCGATCAACACCCTTAATGGACTGCGACTGCAAACCAAAACAATCAAGGTAAGATGTTGAGATTTTGCTTAGGATTGTGAGTTAAGAACATACAGGAAACTGCTGATATATTTTACAGGCGTCGAGTCTGAGCTTGATCTAATACTAGCCTACTCAAATTGCAATTTTTAAAGTTGCCTTATAAAGGAATAGTGCTGGCTTGTGGATATGGGGTGATGAGACACCATTTTTACGATGTTAATTTAGTGCAAGTTTAAATTTTCTCTAAAAAAGCAGCTGCTCTCCAGCGCGGTGAAACTGCAACACAACACTTGGTTACAAATCTTAAGGATAAAATTTAATCAGACGCAGCAGCTGGTACCAGTTTCCTATTCTGTTGTCAAAATGGTCTCCTGCTGGTTCTTTTAGAATTGCTGATACTTTGTGTGCAAGTGTCAACGAAGAAAAGACTAAAAAAAGTAAAGTTAAACAGGTGTTGGCGCTAATCGTTTGGAGGGTTGATTTTGAGCGAATGTTCAGTGTTATGGCAGTATGTTCCCTTTGTCTTATCTCCAAAGCACTAAGCATAAAGCAGTGGTGTTTATCAACATGCAGCGTGCAAACTTTGTTCTAAGCTTTAATTAAAAGTGGGCAATTTTCATTGATGTGGTTGAGATTGCGGAGTGAAGCCAGCGTCTCTCGTTTGCCAGCATTCTAATTAAATTTAGGCAGATAAGCGCGGACACCCTGGCAGAACTGCTGAGGAAGCAGAGCAAATTTTGGCTGGAAGTGATCTTATAGGTTTGTGAATGTCCTTCTAAAATGATTAGCTGAATTTAGCGACCCATAACAGTCTTATTAGTTGTTTTTTTTTGTGCTCCTGATCTGCTCCAGTACTCGAACGTTTCAAATAAAACTCTGCACTTGTGATTTTAAATGTCACTGATTAGGACATTGAACTAGTGTGTGTGTACGTTCACTCAAAGGTTTAATTTCAGCAGTCTCTGACCATTAACCAAGTCACTGCAAAATTGTTGTGATTTTTATTTCAAAAAATATTCTGGTGTCTGCTTGTAATGGCTTTTGGGATTGGGGTATCACATTAGAGCTGATGGTCCTCTAATTTGGTAACTTGGTGGTGCTAGGAATTTAAACCACAATTTTATGGTTTGCAGTCCATGACCCTTAACGACGGAGGCACCAGATTTCATAACCATTTCGGTATGAAAACCTACTTTATATCAGAATTCATATAAAACAACTTACTGCATAATTTTGGGTGAAACAATTTTTTTTCTCCCACAATTCTTATTTTCCTTAAAATATTTAAAAAAAAAAATATTTAAACTTGTATTACTTAACCAAACTGTTGAATTCATCAAGACTTAAGGAAAAGTGGTGCCTGCAGCAGTCATCGTTTCACCGAAAGCAGCTTAGCATATGCTTGTCGTCGGGGCTGCAGGCCAGCCGAGGAATTTGCTTGGTATTTCGAGCAGCAACAGCTCACGGTTTGGAGAGGTGGCGTTGTCTCCTGCGTTATAAATATCTCCATCTGTTTCCATGCTTTCTCGCTCTCTAGGCAGCGGTCGGGTGTGATTGTGCCTTTGGCTTAGAGGCTGTATTGAGAATGTGCTATTATGAGCCTTTCAAAGCTTTGTGTACTCGATTTGAATATTATTGAAAGTAAAATACGTTTCAAAGCACAAGCTTCTGTATTCAGAGAAACCATGTTTCATGAGCTTATTTTACTGTTTATATCTCTAACTTTCAAGGTGTGTTTCACACATCAATCCAGAAACATTGTGACATGATGACTGGTTTATGGCATAAAATGTGTCCGCTTGTAATGAAGCCTCTCTATTTGTGTGCGGTCAAGAAAAAAATGATGGAACCTATAAGTTTGTCTTGCTTCTATCTTTAAGGTATAGTTTATGTATTTGCATCTACAGTAAAGAGCACTTGGAGTGTATGTGGGGGGTGTATTACATGATTTGGGTTACGCCCATCATGGAGGAAAAATGTTATATTTTATACATGTAAAAACACATTGAGTGTGAGAATTTGGCTTGGTCCCTTTTCCTGCTTTTCAAATTGATTTGTCTTTGGCGCCCTGGACAAGCATTGCTATGCAACCTTTAACTGGCCTCTCCATTTCAGAAAGAACGTTTCAGGAACAGATTTCTACCCTTTCTGTAAGTCTGTAAAATTTTATTTGCTTATTTATTTTTATTATAATGGAAAGGTAGAGGAAGCTGGTTCATTTTTATCAAATGCCCTTGTGGCATTAGGATTGTATCTTTGTGGTGCGTACTCATCTCACAAAAACGGACATCAGACCCGTGTCACTCTTTGTGAGCACTTGCTGTGCATCTACTTTCCTCCCACAGTCCACAAACATGTACATTAGGTTGATTGGTGATTCCAATTGCCCATACGAGTGCATGTGTGGTTGTTCATCTGTGAGGCCCTGCTATGGATTGGCGACCTGTCCAGGTTGTACCCTTTTTTTGTCCTATGTGCTCTGGGATAAGCTCCAGCAGACCGCCATGACCCCGAATTGGTTAATAGGTGGGCATGAATTAATGAAAAATTGGTTGCACAAATGACATGAATATGTAAAAGTATTGAGGCTTGTTTAAAACCCTGGTGATTTGAAAAAATTTAATTGTGCTAAACTGGCTACATGTCTTTTGTTGCCTTCAGGTGTCTTATGCCCGTCCGAGCTCGGCCTCGATCAGAGATGCAAATCTCTATGTGAGCGGTTTGCCAAAGACCATGACACAGAAAGAACTGGAGCAACTCTTCTCTCAGTATGGACGCATCATCACTTCACGTATCCTCGTCGACCAGGTCACAGGTGAGTGAGTTACACCTACTCAAGTTACATCACTATTCCAGAGCACATGGCTGTCTATTTTTATACGCACCTGATGTCTTAATGTTCCTCCACACTCAAATCACAGCAAGAGACGAAGGTCCTTACAGGTTGAGATCTAGAAATGTGTTTTTCCCCTGAATCCCCTCACTGATGAATATGCATTTGAACAGATGAAATGTAAAAAGATTTTGGAGCAGAGAAACAGTATGTAATAAAACCATCTTCTCGGTTGCTCTCTCTCCCACCATCCTCCTCCCCTGAGGTGCTGCTTTAATGCCTGTTTCTCAGCCAGCTTTAAAACGAATTTACAGTCAGACTGATCTCCCTTTTCCGAATGCCAAGTCTTTCGCTTGGGCACATGTGATCATGCAAATTTCCTGCTCGTCCCCCTCTTATGATTTCTCTCTTCACATTTTGTGTGAGATGCCATGTTTGCCCATTTCTGCTCTGTAAAGCTAGACTCTTAATATAAAGTTCTTTGTATGTGGGGCTGAATCTTGTATAGGCACTGGGCTGGGCATTTCCTCCCAAAATGTCAAACTTTTGGGCTAGTGCAGAGAGCCTAAATCTGAACCAGCCCCAAAATATTTATGGTCATTAGAGGAAGAATCTTGTACCACAGTTTAAAAAGAATGTCTCCAGTGTATGTTATTGCATGAACCTTTTAAAAAACAGTAATGGATAGACTTGCTGAAAGTAAATGCAATTGTGCTTGTGTCTGGTGCGTAGGTGTGTCTCGAGGTGTGGGGTTTATCCGTTTTGATCGACGCATAGAGGCTGAGGAGGCTATTAAAGGGTTGAATGGACAGAAACCTTCAGGAGCCACCGAGCCCATTACAGTAAAGTTCGCAAACAACCCTAGTCAGAAAACCAGCCAGGCTCTGCTCTCTCAGCTCTACCAATCCCCTAACAGGAGATACCCTGGACCACTTGCCCATCAGGCTCAGAGATTCAGGTAACATGCAGGATGAAGTTACTGAAGTTGGCTGTAGCTTTTTTTTTTTTTTATAGTTTCACACGTTTTCTCTATTTTACAGGAAGCAGTGATTAACCTGTTTGAGTTTTAGTATTTCAATGAATAAGCAGATCAGGCATAATTAATGTAATGTGTATAATAATGTGCTGGCTACCTGTCAATACACTTGCGCTGCATATATTGAGCTTTAATTATTAAATCGTAAAGCACAGGACCTACCCATTGCCACAGTTTAGTTAGAGCACTTTTGTCAGTACTTGTGTCCTTGTTTCAAAAACTTGCTTTTAACTCTTTCTTTACTTTTTTTAACTTTTTTCTTTTTTAATATATATTTTTTTTTCAGGCTTGACAATCTGCTAAACATGGCCTATGGCGTGAAGAGGTAAGTGTGTGTGCAAGCAAACAGGGCAAGTATAACATGAGTGTTTCTCTCTCTCGCTCCCTTTGTGTGTAGTTCAATGGGTTTCTCTGCATTTGAGTGCATCGCTAAAAATGTTCAGATGGCTTTCCTTAAGTCTCTAGTTAATATAGCTTCACTGTACAGTTTGCTTTAGTAGAATATCGAAGTCAAGAACATTGGAGTGCTGGTACAGCTGGGATTCGTCTACACATGTTGCATCAAATTGATTTGTCAAAGGAGCCAACATTTTAGCATAAAAATCTGTCTACACATGCGTATATAGCTAAACTAATATAAAATAATTAACAGTACAAACCTGTCTTTTCTGTCTTGTAGCAGATAAGCTTCTAGCTCCTCTGGTCTGTCTTGGGTTACCGGCGTTTGTATATCCACATCCATAATCTGGATCAAGTGCTTCCTGCATTACTGTTTGCTACACGTGTAGCTTAATTTGCTGTTTAGGAATATTAGGTTGTGTGAAATATTAATCATGGTGGAAAAGTTTTAACTTTTAGGCTGAAAATGTGCTTTCTTCTCCTTTCTTTAAGATGGCATCGGAATCCAGTGTATGGTTTTAGTGGAGCAAAATGCACCTCATATTCTTCCTAAATAGTGTGCAAGACAGGGGAGGTGTGTGTTTGGTGGGTGCACTGTTACGAGCACACCCTGTCAGGACATAGCTGCTGTGAAAAGCTCAGCCGAGTGTGTGTGATCTAATCTGAAACATGCTGAAATAATTCATGCCTTGATCTACACTGGAACCACACAGTCACTTAAAGCTACACTCTACTTTGGTTATTTATGAACATTTTTTCACCTTTTTTTCCTTTTGGCAAAAGATCTAGAGAGAAAAGGGGGGTTAAGCGATATTAGCATTTTTGTCTGATCTGTCAGACTAAATTTGAGTCGATTCTCTTAACTTCATAAGTTTGTTACACACGTGCGCGCGCGCACACAATGCAGCTTGTTGTGAAGCTGAGAAACATGGATTACCTCAGCAACCTCGCTATATCTCAGCCGTTAAATAAAGAAATAAATATGCACCACTGTGGACAACAGGATGTGTAGCTTCAGCATGAAGTTTGATGAGCTTCACACACGTTTTCCTCTGTACAAAAACAGCCCTGTCTGTGTTCTACATGCAGGGATGGGTAAGTCCAATGCGCAGGGAAGATGTTTTTATTTTAGGAATATAGGGGTTCATAAAATGTTTATGTATTTAATGATCTTAACAGTAATGAATTTTCTTTCCGCTATACACCATCCACAAATGCTATCTAGTGATTTTAAATAATGCATGTGACTGTTTCCACAACAACAGCTGGGAAAGACTGTTCCTAGAACAACACTTATATAAGCAGCCTTTTTTCCCATAAGCAAGCACAAACAGCACTAGGCAGTAGTTTATACATCACTAGTCTACAGTCTGTGGCTGTGACTTGCTCTGCTTATAGTAGTGGTGGTCAATGCTTGGTCCTGGATGGGTTTGTATCCTGCAGAGTTAAGCTCCAATTTGCCTCAACACTGTCATCTGTAAGTTTCAAGTACACCTAACAGAATCTTCATTAGGTTCAGCTGTGTTTGATTAGGGTTCAGCTAAACTCTGCAGGACACCTAGCCCTGTTGCATTGTACTGCAATACATGTTCTCATTGTACGTACATGATAGAATGTGTACATACTTTGATCATTCAAAATGTGCTTTTGATTGAAACAAGTTAACATCTTTAATATAAATTGTAAACTTGTTTGTTCCCCCATTTTCTTTCATCTACAGTAGGTTTTCCCCTATGGCCATCGACGGTGTCACCAACTTGGGCATCAATATACCTGGTCACGCCAGCACAGGATGGTGCATCTTTGTTTACAATTTGGCCCCGGATGCAGATGAAAGCATCCTGTGGCAGATGTTTGGGCCGTTCGGCGCTGTTACTAACGTCAAGGTGATTCGCGACTTCAACACAAACAAGTGCAAAGGCTTTGGCTTTGTCACCATGACCAACTACGACGAGGCAGCCATGGCCATTGCCAGCTTAAACGGCTACCGCCTCGGTGATCGTGTGCTGCAGGTCTCTTTCAAAACTAACAAAACGCACAAAGCTTAACAGCAGTAGATTTGGGAGGAGCCAGAAACATGCTTCAGCTTTCTGATATGTTTGCCAATCAGTGTCATAGAGCAGATATTTTATTTAAATATATATATATATTTTTTTTTTACCTCTGCTGGTCTTTAAAAAAAAAAAAAAAAAAAGTTAATCGCATGTTAGTTGGTGAATGTGCCATTTGTTGTTTTTTTTTTTATTTCCAGTTTTTTGATAAGTACATTTGTTCTTTACCTTTCTTATTTTGAGTCATGTTCAATGTGTTTAACATTGAAATGAGATTAGCTAATATTTCAACATTTAGTTTCTCATATTGAGTTCATTGGCTGCTTCAATGTTGGTGTTAAATTAAAACACGAAAGACAAAAAAAATTCTTAGTGGTACCTTGCCAAAGAGCTACAAAACCTCTTTGAAGTGGATTTAAAAAAAAGTCTATTTTTATAAAAATAAAATTTGGAGAAACTTTTTACTGGCCATGGAGCAAAAATATTTTGACTTTGAGAAACTATCTTCATACAACACCGAGATTTTCACTCTTTGCCAGGCAGTTTGCAAAGTTAAAAATTTCCGGAACGGTTGATCAACGATCGTCTTTTTGAGATCTTTGTGTTCCACAGCTTGCATTTGGATTCAGTGTTTTTGAGATGCAGGCCACCGAAATGCAAAGGTTTTATTACACACACATGGGTGCATGCAGGATGACCGAGGGAATATGTAGGTCACAAACAGTTTGGGAGAATTGGTTCTTCCACTGTGGGTTCCTTCTTTAAAGAAACTGGAGGGGGGGGGGGGTCACAATGCTCCATTTACTATATTGATATTGAACGCTTTTGTCTTTCTAAATACCGGCAAAAGTTTTAACTGCTTGGAATGAAGGACAGCGGGCCGAGGGGGGGTGGCCTGTGAACAAAACAAAATCAAGCGTGATTGAAATGTTTGAAGGGAAAATATCTTCAGAGTTAATACTTTACTGTAAATAAGTCTTTTCTGTTCAGTAACGCATAACATTTTTCAGTTTTCCCCTGAAACTAGTGTTTGGTTTTTCTTTACCTAATTTTGGTTTAAATATTGAGTATGCTGACAAAAGTAGTTTAGATGAGACTCTTTTGGTTGGCTCGTTTTTCCTGTATCAGATTTGTTGGTGGTTTTGTCTGTAGTTAGTGCTTCAGCTGAATTCTAGCCATTTTTTAAAATCTGTATATTCGAAATCATTAAGTATATGTGTGGTTAAAATGGATGAGCCACAGTTTTGAACAAATATTTATCATTTACTTTTTGTCTACATGTTTGACTTATAACTAAATTATAACTTGTTTTAAACTGGCGAATCAGAGTGTATATTTGCTTGATTTTTTTTTCCTGAGGGGAGTCCGAGCTGGCTTTTTCATGACTGTAGCAACATAATGGCATATTTTTTTTTCTCCACTTCATGATCGAAAGAGCCTTTAACCTCGCCGTTCAGGCTCCCCTGGATGTGTGGCTGTGTGTGCTATGCATTTACTTTTTTTCTTTTTGTTTCCCTTTATTCTGGCTGTTCTTATCAGTAGTACTATTATTTGATACTTGTCATGTTTTCATTGATGAACTGTGGCTTTGTGCTGCTCAGGGACACGCAGAGCTTTTAATGGCCAGTAGGATTTATTTTTCCTTTTTTTTATTTTTTTTTTTTTATTTTTTTTTTTTTATTAAAGAATAAATGTAATAAGCAGACTAGGCTTATAATGGGTGGTGGACACCAGCCTGAACCGCTAGTTGGCCTACCGAGCCCATGTCCGGTTTCAGTGGTGTGAAAAGCCTGCGTGTCTCGTCTGTAGTCTCAGTTCTGTAGGTTGGGGTTTTTATTTTGCTTTGGCTTTGTTTTCCCCCTTTAGAGTTGTAACGTATTGAACCTTATTCACAGCGAAGTTAAAAAAAATTTTGGGAGCCATTATCTTTTTGAGTATTTAAATTAAACTGTATTACCAGATGATGTACACATTTATTTGCTTGCTTTTTTCTCTTGTTTGGAATACTTTGTATTTTTTCCATGTTCAGTACATCAATAATAAATTGAAGGGAGCTGTGATACACAACTCTTGACTGTGTTTATTTGCAACAAAACAAAAAAGTTTCAAAAGAAAACTGTTGCATTTCTATTTGTTTTATCACTTTGCTGTTCCCTTTGTCCTGCCATTATTTATTTTTTACTTTGTTTATATTGCATTTGTTTAATTTATTCCTTTCAAGTTAGATTATCTATGTATTTTTATTTATGTATATATATTTTATATAACTGTAGCAGTAGTCCAACAACTTCCCCACTGCTATTCTTTCTCCGTTACAGTTAGTCATTTAGCAGACGCTCTTATCCAGAGCGACTTACATTTCTCTTTTTTACAACTGAGCAATTGTGACCTTGCTCAAGGGCCCACAGTAGTTGCTTGGTGGAGGTGGGAATCGAACCCCGGTCTTTCTGGTACTAGTCCAACAACCACAACAACTTCAACCACTGGGCTACCACTTCCCACTTCAACTCTGTATCAGTCACTGTCTGTTGATTTCTTAAATCTGACTACACACCTGGTTTTCCTCTAAAGAAGCGTTTATTTTTGAAGGGTGTCTCCAGTGTCAGCTTCTCATGGAACTTTGGCTATTCAACTATATTATACATTCATCTTCCAACCCGCTTACTCCTAAATTTGCAGGGGTAAACCCTGGACAGGTTGCCACTCCATTGCTGAGCTACACAAAGACAAAAACCAAACATACGCTCATTCATTCATTCATCTTACCCACTTATTCCCTTATTCAGGGTCTTCTCGAGCCTATCCAAGTGCACATAGGGCGAGAGGCAGGGATACACACTGAACAGGTCGCCAGTCCATCTCAGGGCCACACATAGACAAACAACCACTCACACACACATTCACTCCTGGGCAATTTAGAATTACCAATCAACCTAATCTTAGTTTTTGGACTGTGGGAGAGAAACACATTCAAAATAGCCAATTTAGAATCACCAATCAAGCTAATGTTTTTGGACTGTTGGAAACTGGAAAAGTTTGTGTTCTGTTTTATAGCCCATGCAATAAAAACTTGCACCCAAATTCTAAACGGCGTTCCAATAAAACTGGATATAAGACTGGAACTTCATGGCTTTGCTTCTAAAATCTGTTTTCTCTCCAACACCAGTATATACAGTATGCACAACTCTATGTGAGACTGTTAGTATGTTTGAATCCTTAGCATATGAAAGTTTAGCAAGATGAAAGTGGGCAGCTTAGCTTTGTTTACATATATGTTATAATTCAGGTATGTATTTTTCTATTAGCCATTGAATTGTGGTCTTGCTGTACAGCGCCACTGTGATTAATAAGAAGTCTCTCTGGGCTGAGTTTGCATGTCCCCACCCCTTTGTTTTCTCCAGACACTCCAGATTTCTTTTCACAGTCCATTAGTTTGATTTTAAATTGCCCATAGGAGTGTGAGTGGTTGTTATCGATGTGTGGTCCTGTGATGGACTGGCAACCTGGGTGTACTACTGCCTATCACCCTATGTGTGCTGAGATTGGTTTCAGCAGACCCATGTGACTCCAAATTAAGGAATAAGTGGGCTAGAAGATGAATAAATGAATTTTTGTTGACTTCTGACAATTGTTTTAAATGGTGTTAATATATATATATATTTGTTGATAAAGCTGTTATTTACATTTACTTACCAGTTCAGGGTCTTTCTTAGGGGTGCAGAAGTGGCAGCTTGGGAATTAAACCCAGGATCTTCTGCTCAGTAGGAAAACACCTGCAACACATGGCCACCATTTAGCTTGCTAATTGTCTGTTATGCATGCTTTGCCGTTTCTCTAAGTTCATAAGGGGTCACTTAACGCGAAACACCTCTTACTTTGTTGTACTGCACAAACATGGAGCAACTACATATAAACAATTTTTTCAAGGCTACAATAACACGTACTGATAATTGAGCAAACCTGCACTAAGCCAGAAACTGAAACGCAGGTTTTGATCTTACTGGGATCTTAGCTTTGTTTCTGTTAATTGCAGAGCAACCTTTTTACTTGTCAACCTTTGAGCTGAAGTTAAGGTTGTGGAACATACAGCCAGTACATGTTCTTCGTCACATTCTTAGCAGATGTAAACAGCTTCTGGAGGTCCTCTGTTGTTATTTTCTTCCACCTGTTGCTTAACAATTACCTGTAGTATAAAATAGATACATTTTAGTCAATTTCATCTCTGCATCCACCCACGTTTTATTTATTTTCTCTATTCTTACTCATGCACCGGCATCACTGAAAGCCACTTGATAAGATGTGTACAGCAGGATGTTACAGCATGCCTGATTTACCCTGCTCTGAATTTCGCTGGTTTGAGAGGGGTCATGTGGCAGTGGGTTTCTTGCCCATGTTATAGCACGTAATAGTTTAAATGGAAGTGTCTGTGCTGTGATAGCAATGAAATGGCAGAATGTGGCCCAGTATTGAGAATAGTTAGTGTTACCACACACAATAGCTGGTGCGAGGGGGCTCAGTGGTTCAGGTGAACAAAGAAACGGGCAACATTGCGGATCATAGATGCAGCAAATGAAAGACACATTAAGCTTATTACTTTTTGAAATTGGAGTGAGATTCAGGGAGAAGGTCAATCAGGGGCTCGGTTGTGGTGAAGAGTTGATTGATTGGGCAACGTTTGCAGAAGTGA
>JAOTRA010000026.1:801292-815143 GCA_026260255.1 Pseudolaguvia tuberculata | reverse complement strand
GTCAGCTAACTCTCTCCCTTTACCAGTCATAGTACCAACATTTAAAGAACCCACCCGAACCTCCACTCTCCTCCACTACTCCTTCGCTTGCCATCTCTGTAGATATCTTCCTCCTCTCCTCCTCCTGCTTTTGCCAACAGTAGCCCAATTTCTACTGGTACCCTGTCGGCTAACAGTACATGTGGCAGTCGTTGTTAACCCGGGCCGCGACCGATCCGGTATTAGTTTCTTATTTGTGATCCGCATATTTGATTTGGCGCAGTTTTACGCTGGATGCCCTTCCTAACGCAACCCTTTCCATTTATCCGGGCTTGGGACCGGCAATAAGAATGCACTGGCTTGTGCAACCCTAATGGCTTAGGTGATTCATTAAGGAATCATTAAGGATAATTAACAATGATTAACGATCACGAAGTGCTGCTGATAATGTTTGTTCTTGCTTGCGATTTGTCCCTTAGCTCCTGAGTAACCCTGGGTTTTGCCCCTTGAGTAACCCTGTGTTTTGCCCCTTTGTTCCTGAGTAACCCCGTGTTTTGTCCCTTCGCTCCTGAGTAACCCTGTGTTTTGCCCCTTCACTCCTGAATAACTCCGTGTTTTGCCCCTTTGCTCCTAAATAAACCCGTGTTTTGTCCCTTCACTCCTGAGTAACCCCTGTGTTTTGCCCCTTTGCTCCTGAGTAACCTCATGTTTTTCCCCTTTGCTCCTAAGTAACCCTGTGTTTTGCCCCTTTGCTCTAGAGTAACCCTGTGTTTTGTCCCTTCGCTCCTGAGTAACCCCGTGTTTTGTCCTTTTGCTCCTGAGTAACCCTGTGTTTTGTCCCTTCGCTCCTGAGTAACCCTGTGTTTTGCCCCTTTGCTCTAGAGTAACCCTGTGTAACCCAAAAAGGTTCCTGACCCCTGGTATAAAGAATTGTTTTTCATGGAGTATGCAAATTTAGATCTTCAAAATATTTACTGTTTGGAAAAAATATATCTGCAACATACTTACATGTCCAGGCATAATTCATTTATTCATTCATTCATCTTCTTACCCGCTTATTCCCTATTTCGGGGTCACAGTGGTCTGCTTGGCACCTATCCCAGCGCAGGGCTTCAGGCATAATATTTTATGTTATTTATTATTTTACTATTTCTATGAAGGGTGGTAATACATTTAGTGATCTCAGTGATCCAACTAACAGTTATATCTTCCAATTCTACTATTACAAACAGCATATCAGTAACGCCGGGGTTATTGGGTCAGTGATTAAGCGTTAATGACTTTTGAACATTACTTGATGTTGGAATGCCAAAGTTTGTTGTTAGTTCGTAAACCTTGTAATTGTGTCTCGACCCAAATTGTGGTTTGTGGGCCTGTTCGCTATTCTTCACAGCAACATAAATATAACACACGAACGTTATCACGAGCAGACATTAACACTCGCCTGCTGTGCCAGAGGTAACTTTTAATAATTCATGCTGCATATTTAACTTGCAAATCTTCTATTAATAACCGTTGATGGTGGGCTTGTTACTGAGCATGAGTGGGAATATAAAATAGAGACTCCAAAAATCTTTAGAAATAAAAAAGGTGTTAATAAGAAAAAACTAAACCTACAACTACAACAAAATGAAAGTCTACAGATTTGATTTGAGTAAACGTGACCTTGGGGTGTTGAGGATTTATACGTTTTTCTACATAAAGATTGAAAAGGCATAGGGCATAAGATGTTTAGTTTCTTCCCAAGTCTTGTTTTCATTACAGCCACATTTGATTAAATTAACTGTATAGCAATAGAAAGGGCAGCACCTGGTTATTAAGCAAGGGTCATTCCTGATGAAGAGAGAGATAAATAAAGACAGGGAGAAAGTAAAAGAGAAAAAGAGAGAGTACTCTCATAACCTCACACACATATTTAAACACATTCAAACTTACAATAATGATAATACCAATAATACATACAGGATAATTCATACTTTTCATTCATTCATTCATTCATTCATTCATTCATTCATCTTCTTACCTGTTATTCCCTAATTGGAGGTCACAGGAAGCCTATCCTAGCGCACATAGGACAAGAGGTAGGGGTACACCCTGGACAGGTCACCAGTCCACACATAGACAAACAACCAATCACTAATCAACTTAATCTACATGTTTTTTGGGAGGAAACCAGAGCACCCAGAGGAAACCTACACAAAAACAGGAAGAACATGCAAACTTCTCACAGAAAGATCTCCGGCCAGGGAATTGAACCTTTGACCTTTTTGTTGAAAGGTGACCGCGCTTACCGCCATGCCTTTTCACAACTTGTGGCTTCACAGTCAGTGTTTTGTACAATCTGTTTTTTTTTTCAAATCTGTGATAGATAGATAATTAAAGAGAGAGAGAGAGAGAGAGAGAGAGAGAGAGAGAGAGAGAGAGAGAGAGAGAGAGAGAGAGAGAGAGAATAGAAATGTGTCAAGCTGCTGATTTTAAATTATCAAGTGCTCTAAATATACCCAGGCTGAGTCATCACACACCGCCTCCTGACAGGGTGGTTCAAGGTGTGACTGTTTAAAAAACAAACACAGCTGATTCGTTTATGTGGTTATCATTTGCTATATTAGCTACAGTGTGGTTCTATTCAGTCATTTATCTGTGAAAAAAATGTAAACAAAAGGCAGTTCCAACACAGGACAAAATGAAAAGGTCAATGAACACAGGGGTGGGGGGTCATTCACATTACTGTGAGACTGGGCTATTCTCAAAACACCTGTATTTGTGCATGAGATCAGAAGCACTGATTTCATTTATATATGTAAAATATATAATTTATTCCATTCAAATGTATATATTTCTTCACAACTGTTTATTTATATCAGTGGCAATAAAAATGATTCGAGATTGTTTAAATGCTGGATTCTTAAATGTATGCGAGTTTCATGTTGTAAACTGTTTAAATGACTTGCAGCAATTAGTCTCTAAACACACCGTGCCAAATATAAAATTTTGTTTTTGCCAAACATCATTGGATGCTTTAGTATGTCCTCTTAGGCAGGTTTTAGCTATTAAAAGTGGTTAAGGTTCTGCCATCAGACTGACAAGACAAACTGCCCTGTGAATTGACATGAAAATATGATGGACATATTTTGGACATATGAGCAACAGCTCATTTTGTATTGTTGCATAAGAAGAAATATAGTCTATCTCACAGATATTTATATTTCAGTTCTGTTGCCTATTTTACAGCTCTCAAGCTCATTTGGCTTTCAAGGGCTTGTGTGAGTATCACACACACACCCCAAGGGGGTGACATTTATTAATTAAATATGGTGTTGTGCTGCAGGACATCATCTCATCTGACTGTCTCCAGACTCCGATAATTACATTGGCATTTAGCTTGAAGATAAGCTTGCCTCACTACCCCTGTATGAAAATCTTCTTAGAAAGGAAGGGAGGGAGAGAGAGAGAAAGAGAGAGCAAGAAGAAACTGAGGAAAAGATCTGTGTGGATGTATATGTCTCTTTGTTGGACCATTGCATTAATGTAGATGTTACTTTGACACATGCCATCTAACTAAACACTGTTGAAGTATAAACTATAAGGTGACCCTTCAATTCCCCAAATCTCAATCTAATTGAGTATCTGTCAAACTAGTCTGATCCATGTAAGCGAACCCGACATGATGGTAGGATGTCATTTTGTGATTTTTAAATTCAGCTGTGGTTGAGTATAAAACGTCCTCACTGCATTTTCGCTGCAGTATTCTATCCCCATTGAGAGAAAAGGTCATGTATGCATTTTTGTTTACTCCAGAAAAGACAGTGGTTGAAACTCTCTAATGCAAAGTTAAAGTTCAGGAAAGAATATAAGTTTGAATACAGTACACACAGATACACTTGCAAGCTGAAGCTCATAAATATATCTCAACATTAAAAAAAGTGTAAATAACAACTATTTCCGTTGAAGGTGAGGCATAGTAGAAGTCAGTTTTTGATTCGAAGTATAAGAGTTACAACCAGGAAATTGCTGACAGGGCATCATAAAGAAATAAACATAAAGCAAAGTATTAAAAAATAGAACAGTTAATATAACCTCATGGATAACGTAGCAGCTTAGGAGTTGCCTCGCAGTAGGAATGTCCAGGTTTGATTCCTGAGTGGAGGTTGCATGTTTTCCCATTGAATGCTTAAGTTTACTATCAGTACTCCTGTTTTATCACATAGTGTATGTTAAGCTTATTGGTGATTCTAAATTGCCCATTGGACTGTGTCTGTCTGTGTGTGTACGTGTGCGTGTGTGCGTGTGTGCGTGTGTGTGGACCTGTGATGTGCTGGTAAACTGTCCAGGGTGTACTTCTCCAGTCTTTCACACTTCAGAGAGCAGGAATAGATTCTTGACAGACCCCAAAATTAGGGAATAAGTGGGTATAGAAGATGAACGAATGAACGAACGAATGAATGAACTGATTTTTGTAAACTCAGCTGTGTTAGAAGTTTGAGTCATGGTAAAACAGTCTCAACTAAAAAATGTCAGAAACTGTGATATCCCCCAGGCTCAGGATTGCACCTCAAGGCATTGTAGAATACTGGAGTCATTTTGTGCCAGGCTTGATGATTTCTATGACACCTGATGGTCTAAAATATTGTTTCCTTCACTCTAACTGTAAAGGCTCAGCAGACACATGAGGAGATGAATCCATATTGCAGAGATCAGGTAAAAGTTTATTGGGAATAAGGAAAGGAAGGCAGACCAAAAAGAGTAGTCGAAAAGCTTAGCAAAAAGGTCAAGTTCCAGAATAATCCAATCAAAAAGTTCACAGTATGCTTGGTATGGCCTAGGGCAACAATACTTTGCAATGTCTTCTGAGAGCCACCTGCTTAAATAGGTGGGCCACGCCAAGATGGTAGAAACAGGAAACAGTCTGCTAGAACTCGGGCGAGGGCGCCCTCCGCAGGCGGTTCTCCAAAATTCCAGTCCTTACAGTATCCCCTCCCCTAGGAGCGCCTCCTGGCAATCGTCTAGGGCGCCCCCTGGGACGGGGACCGGGGAGCTCATGGTGTCAAGCGTGAAATTCCCGCAGCAGCGAGGGGTCCAGAATGTCCGAGGCCTGCACCCAGGATTGCTCCTCTGGACCACAGCCCTCCCAGTCCACCAGGTACTGCAATCCTCCTCGCCTCCGTCTAGAACTGAGGATCTCCCGAACGATGTAAGCTTTCCCATCCTCCAACTCTATGGGTGCTGGCCTCTCAGGTTGAGGCCCATCCGGGTTGACGGGGGGCACATAGGGCTTCAGAAGGGAGACATGGAAAGTGGGGTTAACTCGTATGTGTTCAGGTAATTGTAATCTATACGATACCTCGTTGATCCGTCACACAACCTTGAAAGGGCCAATGTATTTGGGGCTGAGTTTCCTGCTGGGAAGGTTTAGCCTCAAGTGCCGGGTGGATAGCCACACTCTTTGCCCGGGCTGATACTCGGGAGCAGGCCTTCGATGGTTAGCAGAAGGAAGGCTTTTTAAGGGGATTAGCTGACAGAACTTGTCTACTACTGTCATTACTGCAGTGTGGCCTTCAGAGGGTGGCAGGTCCGTGACAAAGTCGAGAGCGATGTGCGACCACGGCCTCTCATGTACAGGTAGAGGATGTAACAACCCTTCTGTGTGCAGTTTTACGTCTGCTCCCATGCTCGTGTGCAGTTTTGCCTGCGCGCAAACTGCACACGAGAGAACATAAGCTTTCACCTCCTCCATCATGTGAGGCCACCAATACTGTGCCGCTAGCAGCTCATGAGTCTTCTTCACACCGGGGTGACCCATGCTAATAGATGTATGAGCCCATGTCATCAGTCGATTACTTTGGACATACTAAGGTCTTACCAGACGGTGTGCTGCGCGGGGAAGACTGGCGTTCCCCCGGCTACCCTTATTTCCTCCGCCAAATCCCACAGAACCGGGGCCACTACCACACTAGGGTTGAGGATAGTCTTAGAACCCTCCTCCTGATCCACCGGATCATGCCTGCGCGAGAGAGCATCCGCTCTCCCATTCTTCGACCCCGGCCTGTAAGTGACAACAAAATCAAACCGTGAAAAGAACAAAGCCCAACGGGCTTGACGAGCATTCAAACGATGAGCCCCCTTCACATATTCCAAGTTCTTGTGGTCAGTAAGCACTGTGAAAGGTTGGGTACTACCCTCCAGCCAGTGCCTCCATTCTAATAGTGCCTCTTTATTTGCCAGCAAGTCCTTATTTCCAACGTCGTAGTTAGCCTCTGCGGGTGTTAGCTTTCTAGAAAAGTATTTTCATGGGTACAACTTAGGGGAAACCCCATGTCTTTGCGACAACACCGCTCCGATTCCCTGATTGCGGGCATCCACCTCCACCACAAAAGAGAGACTAGGGTCCGGGTACTTGAGCATGGGAGCAGACGTAAACTTTCGCTTAAGCATGTCAAATGCCTTAGATGTCAGTGGAACTGCAGTGAGACTAAAGTTCCTGATGAACCGTCTGTAGAAGTTAGTGAACCCCAGGAATCACTGTAGCTCCTTTATAGTGCGAGGAGCAGGCCAATTCCTTACAGCCATTACCCGACCTGGCTCCATTGAAATACCTGAGGTGTTAATAATGTATCCAAGGAACCTTACCTCAGACATGTGGAAATCACATTTCTCAACCTTTACAAAGAGTTTGTTCTCTAACAGGCATTGGAAAACCACTCTCACATGCTCTTAATGCTTCTCCTTTTCTGGGAATAAATCAAGATATCAACAATGTACACAATGCCACACACATTGAGAAACTCCCTCAGTACATCGTTTATAAATGCTTGAAAAACTGCAGGAGCATTGCAAAGACCATAAGGCATAACCTGGTACTCATAGTGCCCCTTAGGGGTGACAAAGGCGGTCTTCCATTCGTCACCCTCTCGAATACGAACCAGGTTGTAGGCGCTGCATAAGTCTAGTTTGGTGAATACTTGGGCATCCTTTAGTTGTTCCAGGGCAGACGGCACTAAAGGTAGAGAATAGTGGTTCTTGATGGTTACCTTGTTAAGTCCTCTGTAGTCAATGCAGGGACGTAGGCTGCCATATTTCTTTGCTATAAAGAAGAACCCAGCTCCCGCAGGAGATGTGGATGTTCTGATTTGGCCCGCTGCTAGGGCCTCCTCAATATATTGGTCTAGCGTCTATATCTCTAGTCTGGAAAGAGGATAAACTCGCCCCTTGGGCAGTGTGGTGTTTTCAAACAAATTTATGTGACAATCTATGTCTCGGTGGAGCGGCAGTTCAGCTGCCTGTTCCTTGCTGAATACTTCAGCTAGGTCCTGGTAACATGCAGGAACATTGCTGGGGAGAGTAGACAAAGTGAAACAGGGGACTGGGCTCACTTTCAGACCTTTGATCAGGCAGCGCTGCGTGCATCTTGGCGACCATTAGACAATCTGTCCCCGCTTTCATGAGATGACGGGTTCGTGTTTTACTAGCCATGGGTAGCCCAGAATAAGGGGGGTTCTAGGTGCATGCATTAGGTGGAACACTATTTTCTCCTTGTGGAGGTTATTGATGGTAATTTGGAGTGGTTTAGTTTTTTCAGATATGGATGACCCAATAGCATGCCCGTCAATAGCCGATATGCGAAGTGGGGGGTCACAGGGCTCAGTGGGCAGGCGTAATTCGCTGGCCAGTTGGGCATCCACCAAATTCAGGGCTGAACCTGAGTCCACCAGAGCAGAAAGTGTATTAGTTACAGTTTCACCTTGCAAACGAATTTGTACCGTAAATGCGTCATTCATGGTTAAAGCAGAGATGGGAGGACTTACTTGAGGTTGCTTTTTGTGCGATAGTACAGGGCACTGAGCGCATAATAACCAGGACGCATATGTCCTGGTTGCCCGCAGTACATACACAAACCAAGCCGTCTTTATCTGAGTTTTTCGGCTCGGTCGAGTTTATGCACACCGATCTGCATAGGTTCACCCTCCACTTGGCTGGAAGACTGAAGAGGTTCATAAGGGGCTGGAGAAAACAGTCTAGGAGTAGGGTGGTTGCGCAAGAGATTATCCATGTGTATAGCTCTATTAATGAACTCAGTGTATGTATCGCTCTCTCCTCGACACACCAACTCCGCTTGCAATTCGGGTCGAAGCCCCTCCTTGAATAGAACTTTCAGCGCAACATCATTCATACCGCTTTGAGCCTCAAGGTGAGAGTGCGCTCAAGGTGAGAGTGTGAACCTGTTCCTGTAAATTCCGAATGAGCTGAGGGTTAGCCTAACCCTAACCCTAATCAAAAAGTTCACAGTATGCTTGGTATGGCCTAGGGCAACAATACTTAGCAATGTCTTCTGAGAGCCACCTGCTTAAATAGGTGGGCCACGCCCTGATGGTAGAAACAGGAAACAGTCTGCTAGAACTCGGGCGAGGGCACCCGCTGCAGGCAGTCCTCTGAAATTCCAGTCCTTACACTAACACTACCATGCACAATATGGATAACCCTTGACTTATATCCACCATTGACTCACCATATGACCTTAAGATTGTTTGTGTGATTGTAAATGGGCAATTGAAGAAAATATGTTAACAGAGTGATATTATTGGAACATTCATCAACAGTCAGTTCACGGTTCCAGCCCAGTTGTGCACATATTTTATTACAACATATTTTGCTCCATTTATTGCTAATTGGTTAACATTATTAAAGATTTTTAGTTATTTAACTAGATTTTTTAACCAGCCTCGAAAGACCTGCTAACTGGCATACAATGATGAGATGTGGTCATGTTGGACAATGCAAGGTCTTCCCTGAAAGAAACAACATCTGGATGGGAGCATATGTTCTTCTAGGACTTGGATATATCTTTCAGCATTGATGGTGTCTTTCCAGATGAGTAAGCTGCCCATACCACACGCTTTCATGTAACCCCTGCATTGAGAGATGCAGGCTTCTGAACTGAGCGCTAATAGCGACTTGGATTGTCCTTGTCCGGATGATATAACATCCCAGTTTCCCAAAAAGAACTTCAAATTTTGATTCGTCTTTCCACATTGTCACAGTCCATTTTAAATTATCCATGGCCCAAAGAAAACACCTGCGCTTCTGGATCATGTACAGATATGGCTTCTTTTTTGACCTATAGAGTTTTAGCATGACTCCAAATGTTTTTAAGAATGATTGTTTAAATGTGCAATTGAAGAAAACATGTTAACACAGTGGTATTATTGGAACATTCATCAACTGCCAGTTCATGGTTGCAGCACAGTTATTGCAACATATTTTGCTTCATTTATGTTAGTATTATCCTTTAGCTGGGAAACTACTGTGGCTACTGTGTCTTTGCTGGTAAAGCAAAGAAGATAAGAAATGCTATTAAGCAGGAAGCTGGTATGACTGTAATGAAGGCATTCTGGAACTTAATCCAATCATAGATGGAGTGCTGTCTATATCAGTGACATGCAGTCATGGCCAGCAAGGCCTTGTCTACTGCCTAAACACCTTCTGAGGCTGACTACATGTGTTTAATCAGATTTCAACTTCTATGTTCAGCCATGTCATTAATCTAATCTAGCCACAGTCTTTAGAATCAGAACTGCTTACCATGCAAATTAAACAGATTGGTTGGTTAACATTATTAATTGGTTAACATTATTAAATATTTTTAGTTTTTTAACTAGATTTCTTAACCCCCCTCAAAAGACCTGCTAGCTGGCATACAATGATGTCAGCATTTTACTGATGAAATAAATAAGTACGCCCAGACATTCATTCATTCATTCATTCATTCATTCATTCATTCATTCATTCATTCATCTTCTTACCCTAATTCAGGGTCACAGGGGTCTGCTGGTGCCTATCCCAGGGCACATAGGGCGAGAATTCCTGGACAGGCTTTAAAATATTTTTTCATGGTGAACTTTTCTAGAAAAGTTAGATATTGTGAGAAGAGTAATTGTGAATTATGTTTATAGTAAGATGCATATTGATTCTGGACTGCTTGCGATAATGTTTGTTATACAGTTGTGCTTGTAGTATAAAGATTTGCAGTCTTAACTGGATATTATTGCTTTAATAAAAATGATTTTTACTTTAGTGTGTGAAATGCCTCTGTCTCATGTTATATTCCATTTTTGTTTAGTATTAATAGTTTCTATAAAGTCCCCACCGAATGCCCAGGTACAAAATGCACCACTGGCTACTGGTTTACATATATAGATCAAGTTTGAAAATTAATATTTTTAAATGAATTTTTAATATTGCAGAATATTGGCCCTGCGATGGACTGGTGACCTGTCTAGGGTGAAATCCTGTCTCTCGCCCTATGTGCACTGGGATAGGCTCTAGCAGACCCTGTAATTAGGGAATAAGTGGGTTAGAAGATGAATAAATGAATGAATGAGTGAATGAATGAATGAATGAATGAATGAATGAATGAATGAATGAATGAATGAATGAATGAATAATAAGCAAGCATTAACATTTGTAGTTTTGTCCTCCTCTGGGTTGAGCGTCTCCAGCGCGCAGCTGAGTCTCGTCAAGCGCTGATTTACTTGTGTTATAAGCCAGCGGTTTTCTTCTAGGGGCCGTTGGATCATCTTCGCCTTTTTCCCTTTTTCTCTCAATGGTATTTTTCAGGCTCATGTTCATGTTCTCGTCTCGTCTCGTCTCGTCTTGTCAGTCAAGTCTCCTCACGTCCGGTTTTCAGTATTTCTCCTTAGTTTAAATCTTGTTGTTTTTTTATTTTTATTTTCATTTTTGCCTTTTTGTATTTAATAAATGGACTATTTAAATCTGCCAATCCTGCGTTTGGGTGCGCTCTTTATTCCCGATCCTTCTCCCCCCACCAACAGAAATGATCCAACCAAGCTCGCACCCAGTGGATTGGCGGCAGCCCCCCGATCGCATTCCCGCGGTAAGTGTCGGAGGTCGGCGGCATTTTTTCTATCCCACCCGCACGCTTACACCATGCCCAGGAGCAAATATGTGCTGGTGTTTTTATGCTTAACGGGGAGGGCACTGGACTGGGTAGCCCAAGTCTTTCTAGCCCGCCCAGAGATATGCCTGTTGGAGTCAGAGGTGGTCGAGGAGCGTCTGCCTGGTCCGGAGGTAGACGAGGAGCGTCTGCCTGGTCCGGAGGTGGTCGAGGAGCGTCTGCCTGGCCCGGAGGTGGTCAAGGAGCGTCTGCCTGGTCCGGAGGTGGTCGAGGAGCATCGTTCTGCTACTGAGGAGGCCTGGGGGCCTTGTTCTGCTCCTGAGGAGGCCTGGGGCCTCTTTCTGCTCCTGAGGAGGCCTGGGGGCCTCATTCTGTTCCTGTCACGGAGGCTAGGAGGCCTCATTCTGTTCCTGTCACGGAGGCTAGGAGGCCTCATTCTGCTCCTGTCACGGAGGCTAGGAGGCCTCGTTCTGTTCCTGTCACGGAGGCTAGGAGGCCTTGTTCTGTTCCTGTCACGGAGGCTAGGAAGCCTCGTTCTGTTCCTCTCAAGGAGGCTAGGAAGCCTCATTCTGTTCCTGTCATGGAGGCTGGGAAACCTCGTTCTGTTCCTTGATCCTACCCTTTCTGGGTATCGGGTTGTTCATGGACCTGAACCCCCATTTTTTCTTATGTTTATCTGGCTGAGTATTTATTCATTCTTTTCTTCTGTGTTTGATGTTTAGTTTTGCTCATAGCTTCAGCCTCAGGTTTTTTTAGTTCAATTAGTTGTGTTGCCTTTTTCATGTCTAGGTTATTTCTTGTTCTGTGTGCTCATGTTTCCCCCTTTTCTCGTCATGCTATGTCTGGTTCCCCCTTTTCTCGCATGTTAGGTCTGGTTTCCCCTTTTTTCACGTCATGTTAGGTCTGGTTCCCCTTTTTCTCATCATGTCAGGTCAGGTTCCCCCTTTTTCTCGTCAGGTCAGGTTCCTCCTTTTTATTGTCAGGTCAGGTTCCCCCTTTTTCTCGTCATGTCATGTCAGGTTCCCCCTTTTTCTCATCAGGTCAGGTTCCCCATTTTACTCATTAGGTCAGGTCAGGTTCCTCTTTTTTCTCGTCAATTCAGGTTTAGATTCCCCTTTTCTCGTCAGTTCAGGTCGGGTCTAGGTTCCCCCTTTCTCATCAGGTTCGGGTTCCTCCTTTCTCGTCAGGTCAGGCCAGGTTCAGGTTCCCCCTTTCTCGTCAGGTATGGTCCAGGTTACCCCTTTCTCGTCGGGTTCAGGTTCCCCCTTTCTCGTCGCGTCAGTTCAGGTCAGGCCCAGGTTCCCCCTTTCTCATCAAGTCCAGGTTCCCCGTTTCTTGTCAGTTCAGGTCAGGTCTAGGTTCCCCCTTTCTTGTCAGTTCAGGTCAGGTCTAGGTTCCCCCTTTCTCGTCAGGTCAGTTCAGGTCAGGTCCGGGTTTCCCCCAGTGCAACTCAGTGCAACTGAGTCTCGTCAAGCGCTGATTCGCTTGTGTTATAAGCCGGCGGTTTTCTCCTAGGGGCCGTTGGATCATCTTTGCCTTTTTCCCTTTTGCTCTGAATGGTATTTTTCAGGCTCATGTTCATGTTCTCGTCTCGTCTCGTCTCGTCAGTCAAGTCTCGTCACGTCCGGTTTTCAGTATTTCTTCTTAGTTCTTGTTGCCTTATTTTATTTAATAAATGGACTATTTAAATCCATCAATCCTGCGTTTGGGTGCGCTCTTTATTCCCGATCTTTCTCCCCCCACCAACTCTGACAATGATATACATTTAATATTTTAAATAAGTTAGATTTTTGTTCTAGGAGACCACGTATCTCATGTGACTGTGGCTCAAGGCCATTTCAACCATTTCACTGATATTTTATCAGTCATTTATGGAGCAAAAATAGCAACAGAAATGACATTCTTTCTAATAAATCATACAAAAATGGAAATTGATTTCACTTTTCCCTTATCACCTAGACATATTCTAAGAAAAGGTTTTCAAGTAAAAGGCACACAGGCTGTTTAAAATTTAAAGTGCACCTATGTTCTTTTCTCCCTGGTGGGGCTTTCTAAAAGTACTTTCTAAAATTCATTCATTCATTCATCTTCTTACTTCCGAATTCGGGGTTACGGGGTTTGCTAGACCTATCCCAGCACACATAGGGCAAGAGGCGGGGGTACACCCTGGATGGCTCGCCAGTCCATTGTAGGGCACTTTCTAAAATTGTTGTCCACAATTTACTATACTAAACACGGTGAAACAAACTTTTAGCTAATGAGAAGGTAAAGGTCAGTAGACAAAATGTCTCTGATGAACACAATGAAAACTTAGTGTTTGTATTTAGAAAACTTTTGGAATTGAAATGCCATTGTGGTGCTGAGGCGTTAACTTAGTAAGATACCAAAGACCAGTTAGATAACTGTGTTCCGTTTTGGTCCCCTATTTTTTAAGTGGACAAATAGATTACATTGGAGTGGCATTAAAATCTAAATACAGCACACAAGCTTCAAAAACATTTAATACGACAAAGATATGACAACCATTGTTTGAATAGAAGTAAAATATATTTTAATACACGCATGTATTTTATTCCAAGTAGCATAGCAAGTATATTAAAAATTCTACCCATTTCACTATTAAACCTAAAAGAATACAAATAATTACTACTCAATAAAATTACATGTACATAATATTCTAACAAATACTTTTCTTTAAAATCTTAAACACCAATCAACAATCTTTAAAAAAAATATTTTCCTTATAATAGTCACTGTCTAAATCAGGGGTGTCCAAACTACGGCCCGCGGGCCAGCTGCGGCCCGCAAGGTCCTCTCATCTGAACCCTTTTTATCTACGAATAGAATTATGGAAATGTATGTGTATCTTGCCAAAATCAGCTGCCACTTATGTGGACGTTACGTTTTTGAGATGAAATACCGCCATCTAGTGGCAGAGTTTTGAAATGGGTTGCTGCCTGCAA
>JAOTRA010000026.1:768990-784894 GCA_026260255.1 Pseudolaguvia tuberculata | reverse complement strand
CAACCCTCCCCATTTATCCGGGCTTGGGACCGGCACTAAGAATGCATTGGCTTGTGCAACCCTAATGGCTGGGTTTTTTAATAATCCAATCTAGTTTTGGATTATTTTCAAGTTTACCCAATCAGGCTCCTCCTATTACCAATAAGTTACCATTATTACCGGCTCTTTTCTAATTGTGACGTAGGCTACCCTAGTGATGCAGGCCCTACTGTTTGGTGGCAGTCTTCTAATTTTCCATTAAAACCAAGCATAATATGATTTTTTTTTTTTTAAATGACGATACCCATATGTAAGTCCCTTTTCTTCCGGATTTTTCACACTTTGCTTGTTTGCAACCAAAGACTTCACTTCGCTGCGGATTTTCTTCAAAGTTTTGTACTTTGGACATAATAACGACCCAAAATGCGTAAGTTTTAATTTTATTTTTATTTATACTCTTCTCTTTTATATTTAAGTTTTATGTATTTTTTTGTTGTTATTTGGACTACTTCTAAATTATATTGTGAAATCACCTTTTCAGCTCAATTCTTAATGATTTTTATCAGTTCACACTATAATCACCTATTTTATATTCTTTTAATGATTATTTTAATTCAGTATTCAAGTTCACACAGTTAGTAATTAATAGCTAAGTTTTAAGTCAGTATTTTTATAGAACACCATGACAAAGTGGTACGCACTTATTTTATGTATCTCTCTGTCTCTTTTTCTAGCAAGTTTAACTGCCCTCTCCTGACTCCACCGGGAACCCTGGCCCTTCGGGAATCAAAAATCTTCGCAGACAATTCCCTCAATTTAACAGTGTGTCTCTTCCCATACTATCACCAACCCTGTTTTCGGATGATGAGTCTTCTACCCCATCAGTCGTCTCTCTGCCATCACCCTTGTACTCTCCCGCTGTTGCTTCCTCTGATGAAGACATCATTCCAATTGACTAATAATGGGGCTCTTTCAATAAAGATATTTCCTTTCAGTACCACTGTGTCTCTGGTGTCATTTTTGTATTAGTATTTTTATTTTGGTTAGTTTTTCGTTTAACACTCAGTTAAGTTTATCTAGTTTTCAAAGATCTCTGATAGATCTATTCTTCATCACATTTAGTTCCCTTTCATTCCTTTATTTTAGTGCTAGGCCTAATATGTTATACTTAGTTTATGATTAGTTATTCATCAAAACTATATATTTCTAATTGCCCAAGCCTATTTGCTCACGCCGCCCTTATTTCTAAGCATTTTTCAGAGAACAGCAGAAGGATGGGAAGTTTGATCATATATAAGGACATATTTTTGACCTAAATAATGATTTTCTTTTTCAAAATGTAATTGAATTGCAGAGATTAGCTGTTTACAGATAAAGGTTTGTATGTTATACTTTTGTTATTTTTAATAAAACTTTTAAGTGTTCTACAAGTGAGACTTAAAAATAAACAATTTGATAAATTAATTTTTCAGTTCCTTTCTAAGTGTAGATATTTTTAGAAGAGAGTATAACTAATGTTACCCATTTAAAACATGCATCTGCTAAGTGTTGATTTTTGAATGCCTTTAAGTGGTATTTTAACACAGTAGAGTAAAAAAAATTACTCTAATACAGTGTTACATTTGTAACTACTTTCAACATGTTACTTTAACTCCGGAAAGTGTGGAGCTACATAAACTCTGAAAAAGTGTTGAAATCAACTCTCTGGGAGTTAAATCAACACCGGAATTTTTGCTGTGTGCATACCCCTTAGACAGCAGACATGATTCTAAGCCATTTTTGGATGCATCTGAGAGGAGCCGTGAGTGATGTCTCACTTGGAATAACTGGGGCAAGATATTTTATCACCCTAGTGCAGGTCTGTCCATGGGCATGCTCACTACTGCCTGTATCTTGCTGTCAACTGCTTTTATACCTTGTGGAGTTATCACATGAAGCATGAAATATACATTGGTCACCTTGAACTATCTTGTCAGAGTGGAATTTCACGTTGTTGAGTTTGTTTGTTTTTTGCTTCCTCCTTGATTTTAGCCACAATGACATCATGTTGTCGTGCTGTGGCAGCTGTGACAATCACATAGCATATACACTTATTGTACTGTTGGAAAGCCTTGCTAGCAGACTTGCCAACACCAAACATTGAAATCTTTATCTACCCCCTGGCGTGTTGAACATACATAGCAGGAAGAATTCTGTGTCAAGTTTGATTTGCCAGTAGCTGTCCTTCTCATCAGGTGGAGATTTTCTTTCTAGCAGACTTAGAGGACATGTTGAGGTGTCAGAATTGAGAAGTGTTGACAAACAACAGCTTTATTTAGGGAACAAGGAGCCAGTCACACTTGTAATGATTTTTCTTTAGTGACAACAAGGCTGTTGACCCAGTGAATAGGGTGGGTGGCAGGTGCTATAATATCTGCCAATTTTTCTGCAGCCATGTATGACCGGGATTGCTTTCAGTTTAATATATATAGGAAACTGATGAGCCCCTCAAAAACAGATATTGTGCTCTGCTTTGGTGGTAGAATACTTGATCAGAACAGTCTACACTCTTTTGAGCAGTTGCGTCCATTCTTCCCTGCTTCCTTACCAAGTACGGGAGTGGATGAGTATACTTTGATGTAAAACGGTAAGCAAACTTGCACTTTAGAAGTAAAGACTGGCCACACCTTCTGTCTTCAATTTTGTTTTAACAGAGTTTGATAAATGTCTTCTTCCTCTCTTTTCGGCTGCTCCCGTTAGGGGTCGCCACAGCAAATCACTCTTCTCCACATTACCCTGTCTGCTACATCTGCCTCTTTCACCACAACTACCTGCATATCTTCCCTCACCACATCCATAAACCTCCTCTTTGGTCTTCCTCTTTTCCTCCTACCCAGGACCTCTATCCTCATCATTCTTCTACCAATATACTGCATGTCCCTCCACTGCACATGTCCAAACAATCTCAACCTAGCCTCCCTCACCTTGTCTCCAAAACATCTTACATGCGCCATACCTCTAATAAACCCATTTCTAATCCTGTCCATCCTTGTCAAACCCAATGAAAATCTAAGCATCTTCAACTCTGCCACCTCCAGCTCCTCCTGTCTTTTTGACAACGCCACTGTCTCTATACCGTACAACATCGCTGGCCTCACTAGAGTCCTATAAACTTTCCCTTTCACTCTTGATAAATGTCAAGAGGTATAATATTGGCTTCTGCGTCAGAGTCCAGTTTGAACTTTCCTGTCTATGTTGGTCTACCATGCTTTCTGTTCAGAACTGCAGAAATGTTTTAGTTCAACTAATCAGATGATTAATGAATCAACAGTGACATTTAAGATTTGTGTCTTTTTGTTCGGACATCCACACTGAGGCAGAGTAATTACATTTTCCACAGGCATGACTTGTTACACCCAAGGCTGTGCACTGTCTCGGAAAGTTTGACACTTTTTCAGATGAAGGAATTTGTTTTGTGCTTTTGAGATAATGGCCTTTTATAGCTCTTGTTCTGTTTTGCATCTTTTTCATAGTGTAGACAGTTTTACTTTACTATAGCATTTCTTGAATTCTGTGTTTTTGCCTCTGCTGCTCAACAAATGTCCAATGTTTTTTCATGGGAAAGGGTTGTTTCACTTTTAAGGGCCTATTCTTTAAACGCTGATCACTGATACTAACACAATATTGTCTGATTCCGCTGAGACAAACAAAGCTTTACTTTTCAGAAAACAACATTCTTCTTTAGTGAACAGTACGTCTACAATGCAGTTACTCTATCTCTATCGTTCTCCCCTTTTGGCTCTAATGCATAAAGCAGAATGGCGGAATGTTTCACCAAATCTGATCCTGAAACATAAAAAGGTTAAAGTATTGTATCCACCTCCTCAATTTTTCATCCTGTACTCCCTGTCAGAACCATCGGAGGTGGTCGTCTGAACTGATCAATGTTTATTTTTCTCAATATGGCAGACTCACCACAGTCAGAATGTGCTCACTTTCTTCCTTGTGTCTCATGTAGCTTTGACAGCATGTAGTATTTCTTCTCATGCAGTGTATCTCATAGAGTACAAACATGGAGAATTATATCTTAGAACAGAACATTTAGTACAACAGAACACAAACAGCTCCTTCTGCTAATCCACACTTGCATGTTACATTTTCACTGTCACCAGACATCAAACCAAGGTGGCATAGTGGAGTCAATTTGTAATTACATCATAAATGCATGTCACACTACACTAAATTTGAATCACCATACAACATCAAACTGCATTAAACAAGAAGTTCACAAAGAAACACAGAGGTATTTATACACATTGAGAAAGGCACACCGGAAAATAATATGAAAACAAGTAACCAATGACAGGAGAGGATGGACAAAAGACCCCTGAATGTGACTCAATCAATAATTAAATGAATAAATAATCAATTTAATAATGCGTTTAACAAAGTTTTAGATTGTAAAAAGTGTAGGTTACTATTGCATACTTTGATGCAAGTTGATTAACAAGCCGCAAAGCTTTCATACCATTTCTGCGAGAAGCCAAAGGCACACACAGCTGCTGCCAAAATAAAAAAAAATATCTTAAAAATGGCAGTATTCCGGTTTTATAAGAGATGAGCAGTCTGAATTTCAGTGAAAGCTCAAGTGGCAACACTGGGAGGAAGCGCAACAATATGTAGAGTCACCACAAAGCCAATCAAATCAAGAAAAGCCAATTTTTATAAAGCAATGTGAAACAGGAGAATCGAAATCACGACTTTCTTGTTGTGAGGCTAAGCTAACCAATATGCCACTGTGCTCTCAAAACATTTAATTATTTGTGATCTGTAATCATTTTTCCTTTATGAAGAATCTTTATAAAAAGGCTGGATATTTTTGAATAACTGTAACGCACTGGCAGAAGACAGATTAGTCAAATCCATTTTGCAGTGTTCAATAGCAGTATTTATTGGGAAAGGGATAGGGAAGGCAAACAAATCCAAAACGAGTATCAAGAGAGTAGTCAAAAAGGCATAGCAAAAGGTCAAGTGTCCAAAGAGTAATCCAAACATGGAAATAGAGAAATCGCTCAGTAAGGCCTATGGCAACAATACTTCACAACAATTTCAGAGAACCACCTGCCTATATAGGTGGGCCATGCACAATGGCTGAATCAGGAAGTAGTTCTAGAACTCGGGTGAGGGCGCCCTCTGCTGGCGGTCCTCTGAAGACATAGTCCTTACAGTACCCCCCCTTTGGAACGCCTCCTGGCGGTCTTCTAGAGCGCCCCCTGGGGCGAGGACCTGGGAGCTCAGGATGCCGAGTATGAAAGTCTTGCAGAAGCGAGGGGTCGAGAATGTCGGATGCTTCCACCCATGACTGCTCATCTGGGCCATAAGCCTCCCAGTCCACCAGGTACTGTAGCCCAACTCACCTCCTTCTAGAGCTGAGAATCTCCCTTACTGTGTAAGCCAAGCCCTCCTCTAGATCAATGGGTGCTGGCGGCTCCTGTTGAGGTTCGCCTGGGTTGCCTGAGGGCACATAAGGCTTCAGGAGAGAAAAATGAAAAGTTGGGTTAATACGCATGTGCTCTGCCAACTTTTGAAAGGTCCAATGTTTTTGCAGGGAAGCTTGAGTTTCAAATGCTGGGTAGACAGCCAGACACTCTGCCCGGGCTGATATGTAGGTGCAGGTCTTCCATGTTGCTTTTGTTCACGGATAGCCCTTTCCAGCATCATATGTGCCCCTTCCCAAGTCCGCGCACTGCGTTGGTACCAATCCTCTACAGAGTGCACGCGGGATGGTTCTTCTGTCCAGGGGAACAGAGGAGGCTGGTACCCTAGAACGCATTGAAAGGGCTTTAATCCAGTTGCTGAATGTCGGAGGGAATTCTGCGCATACTCAGCTCAGGGCAATTACTCGCTCCAGCGTTGCTGCTCCCTTGAGCAATACGTACGAAGGTACCGCCCCAGCTCCTGGTTCAAATGCTCTGCCTGTCCGTTAGACTGCGGGTGATACCCAGAGGTGAGGCTCAAATTGATGTCTAAGCGCTTGCAAAATTCCGCCCCGACTCTAGACGTGAATTGAGGCCCGCGGTCAGAAACGATGTCCTCAGGCAGGCCATAGACCCTGAAAACATTATGAAATAACAGGTTGGCTGTCTCAGAGGCTGTAGGCAGGCCTTTCAGAGGGATTACCCGGCAAAATTTTGAGAATCGGTCAACCACTGTTAATATTGAATAGTAGCCATCGGAGGGCGGCAGGTCCGTAACAAAATCCAGCGCAATGTGGGACAAAGGCCGTTGGGGAACAGGTAAAGGGTGCAGCAACCCCTCTGGCAGATGATGCGCCGTTTTGGCTTGTGCACACACCGCACACGATTGAACATATGTGCGTACCTCCACCATCATGCGTGGCCACCAATATTGCTCTATAAGTAGCTCCAGGGTCCTTCACACAACGAAGTGTCCTGCACTCAAAGAGGTGTGAGCCCAAGTCATCAACCGTCGTCAAAATTCTGGATGCACAAAAATCTTACCGGGCGGTGTGCCCCGCAGCCGGGACTGGTGCTAACTGGCTTCACGTATTTCTTCCACCAAATCCCACAATACAGGAGCCACCACCACACTGGGGTTGAGGATAGTCTTTGAGCCTCCTGGTCCGCCAGATCGTACCTCCGTGAGAGGGCATCCGCTTTTCCATTCTTCGACCCCAGCTTGTAAGTAATGACAAAGTTAAAACGGGTGAAAAACAACGCCCAGCGGTCTTGGCGGGCGTTCAGCCGATGAGCCCCATTTACATATTCAAGGTTTTTACGGTCTGTGAGTACTGTGAACGGGTGCGCACTGCCCTCCAACCAGTGCCACCATTCTAGTAATGCCTCTTTAACCGCCAGTAGCTCCTTATTGCCCACATCATAGCTAAGTAAGCTTTCACGAAAAATACGCGCATGGATGAAGCTTATCGGGAGAACCGTGCCTCTGGGACAGTATAGCTCCAACTCCTTGATTACTGGTGTCTACCTCTACCACAAAAGGAAGAGAAGGATCTGGGTGCTTGAGCATAGGGGTGAATTTGTGCTTGAGCACTTCAAACGCCTTAGAGGCGGCTTCAGTCCATAATAACTTGGTGGGTTTGCCTTTAAGAAGGGAGGTTAAAGGAGCTGCAGTGTGGCTGAAGTTCCATATGAACCACCGATAGAAGTTGGCAAATCCCAAGAACCGTTGAAAATCCTTGACAGTATGAAGTGCGGGCCAATTTTGTACGGCTAGCACCCGACCTGGCTCCATTGTGATACCGGTGGTGTTTACAATGTAACCCAGGAATTGTACCTCAGGGAATGAAAGTCACACTTTTCGACCTTCACGTACAGCTTGTTCTCCAGCAGGCGTCGAAGGACTGCTCTGACGTGCTCCACATGCTGCTTCTCGTCCTGGGAGTAGATCAAAATATCGTCAATGTACACAATTGCGCAAGAATTTAAGAACTCGCGGAGGACATCGTTAATGAACGATTGGAAGACCGCTGGGGCATTGCAAAGCCCATATGGCGTTACTAAATACTCATAGTGTCCTTTAGGGGTAACAAAGGCGGTCTTCCATTCATCTCCTTTATGAATACGCACCAAGTTGTAGGCACTGCGCAAATCCAACTTCCTAAACACTCGAGCATCTTTTAGCTGTTCCAGGACTGACGGTACTAGTGGCAAGGGGTAGTGGTTCTTTACAGTGACATTGTTAAGCCCTCGATAGTCAATGCAGGGGCGCAGGCTACCATCTTTTTTAGTGATAAAGAAGAAGCCTGGGGATGTGGATGCCGTAATGTGTCCTACTGCAAGCGCCTCCTCTATATATTTGTCCAAGGTTTCCATTTCTGGCCTGGATAGGGGGTAAACACGGCTTTTGGGTGGTGTAGAATTTTCAAAAGTGTCAATACTGCAATCTATTTTTCGATGTGGCGGTAGTTCAGCAGCCCTTTCCTTGCTGAACACTTCTGCCAAATCATGGTAACATGCAGGGACATTGTCTAGGGTCGATGACACCCTCGAAGCTTTATTTAAGCAGCACTGCCTGCATCCTGACAACAAATGCACAATATTTCCTCGTTTCCACGAAATGACAGGGTCGTGCTTAACCAACCACGGGTAGATACATCCAGACCTCCAGCTGGGTGCTCGAAGACCTCCCGCAGCTGGGAAATAAAGTACTCACTGGACGTTTGCATGCGCTCGTCAGATTCCCACACAGCCATCGCCCACTCAAGAGCGCTATCTGAAAGCAAGGAAATTAGAAAAGCACATTTCTTGTTTTCTGTAGAAAATCATGCTGCCTGCTCCAAAAGGAACATGCGACATTGATGGACGAACCCCTTGCATTGGTTGGTGTCTCCGCTGAACTTAGTAGGCAGAGAGGCTATAGATGAGCTGAGTGAGACAGCCTGAGCTGGCTGGTTCTGCGTTGTAGCAGTCAAGGTGAGAGCGCGCACCTGATCTTGCAAACCTCGGATGATTTGGGCTTGTGAGTTTAATGCAGCAAGTAAGTCATCCAAGGTTCGGATCTCCGCTGGATTCGCAAGTATTCTGTAACGCACTGGCAGAAGACAGATTAGTCAAATCCATTTTGCAGAGTTCAGTGGCAGTATTTATTGGGAAAGGGATAGGGAAGGCAAACAAATCCAAAACGAGTATCAAGAGAGTAGTCAAAAAGGCATAGCAAAAGGTCAAGTGTCCAAAGAGTAATCCAAACATGCAAATAGAGAAATCGCTCAGTAACACCTAGGGCAACAATACATCACAACAACGTCAGAGAATCTCCTGCTTATATAGGTGGGCCAAGCCGAATGGCTGTATCAGGAAGTAGAGTTCGGGCGAGGGCGCCCTCTGCAGGGACTATTAACTGGAATTTCTGACAAATGCTATATCTTAACCTTGGATTGTTCTGGTTCTTCTTACATAAACTCTACTCAAACAGAGTCAAGCGTTAAATATCTTTTCATGGGAAGCGTCCTTCCATCTTGTCTCACCAAATGTATTAATTGGTACTATAGAAAAAATCCTGTGTTAGAAGCATTATGTTTGTTAACTAGTCTATTTGAAAGGGATTTTTTAAAATCCAGATCCAAGTCAGGGGTCAAGCTAGCATGATTAGCATGTCATTAAAATCAGTTGAAAAAAAACAGTTGAATGTCAGAAAGTGAGATGGATATGTACCAGCTTGCAAGGGCAAATTGATTCAAAGACTCAGATGAACTAATCCATCAAACCATGCCAGAAAGACTGGCAATGGAATCATAAAAGACATTGACATTGAACAACATCGGTGTGCAAAGTGCATAATTTAGGAGACATTACAAAAGCAAAAACCACACAGAATCAATGATGATGGTAGAAAGGAAAGTGGAATTCTTTTTGGACTCTCTAGAAAAAGGTGTTCAGGTACATATACTTGCCCCACCCCTCTAACGTCAGTGACCGCCATCACCCTATGACTGGAGGACTGTTCTCACTTCTAGACGATGGCACGCTATTTATGGAAGCACTGAATTGAACTGGAATTGGCCCCGAATTCAGGAATAAGTGGGCATGAATGAATATTCACGTTGAATAATTGCAGAACGCGAGTGTATTAGTGCGCGTTCCATGATCTTGACTCGTTCCTTGTTTCTAGTTCTGGTTTTTCAATCGTGGACTTAATCATCACTTGGTTTGTTTGAGTGTTTCTTATATGAACCCGAACTTTAATGAATGAGTTCCTGCATTCATGGTTCTGACTCTTTACCACTTGTTACAGAATAAACCGCCTACGCAGAACTTTTGAGCGTTGCTTTTGAGGGGTTTTTTTTAGCATTGATAAAGTTTTTTCATCAGTGCCTGGACTATTTTAAGATCCAGCCACATGCATTTTTTACACCTAAAAGTAGGTGTGCATTTACATTCTTGTTACTTACAGGGAAAGGTTCCAACCTCTGGAATTTTCATGGACCTTAGTTTTGTGTCTGTGCAGGTTTGTTTGTCTTTTTTTTTAAAAGATCATCTTCCTGTTTAGGTTGTGTTTTCATGAGAACTGAGGGGTTTTTTTGTCCTGCCTGCTCTAAGTGAACGCCTATGTGGAGCTGTTCTATGAGGGGGGTGTAATATAACGACAGGTGGCCTGCACTGCCCCTCCAAAGTCAGTGCCCACTATCATCCTATGACTGGAGGTCTGTTCTTATGTTACAATTCTATAGCAGTGATATGCAGTGAGGTTCATGCCTGGTGAAGCACTGACATTATCACAGTCACATTTACAAATATATGAACCCTACAGAGAAGCCTATTTAACATTTGACTGGCAACATTTAACGTGTTTTATTTAAAATTTAATATCAGCATTGTTTTAAAAATTATTTATTATAATTATTTATTATTAGCGTCTTACCTTTACTTATAAATGAAGTCCATGCGCAGTTCCTTTTGAATAAAAGCATCGATAACTTTTTTGTAAAAGTTTTTTCTTTCTTAAGTTTTAAAAGTCTCTGTGGATCCTTGGGATCAATATCGTCCCCTGCCATGAGGCAGGAGAACTCTGTGTCTCACTTTGCAGCGGTTTTATGACCACTCAGCACAAGAATACGTTACACACATACAGTTGTTAATAATAAAAAATAAACACTGTGCAGTTTATACACCAGCTGAACTAATTAAATTTAATTCATATAGTAAAAGTGTTGGAACATTTTAATAGCGACATGCAGACGGAGAGTAAAACAGTATCACTGCAAAGCGCCTGCACAGCATAGTGATTGCAAAATCCACAGTGAGGCTCAGCGCTGAGCGTCTCGTCTCTTCTTAGTATTTGAACGGTAAATGTGAAAATTAAACAGTTTTGAAAAACAATTCCAAAAATTTTGAAGTTAAATGAAAAAGTTCTTTAACACTGAATAAATATAACCATTTATTTTATTTTGAATTCTATATTTCCATGATGACAGGCTGGTCCTCACCTGCCTCCCCTGACTGCAAGTACCTGTTTTATAGGTCCAAAAAGAAAATATAAGGGAATAAGTATTTTATTAGCTTGACTTAAAAAATAATTCTGTAAAATCTTAGTTCTAATCTACTAGCATGTTGAATCACAAATTCCCTGTTAAATCTAGAAGACGATATATTATCATATGTACAATAACAATATTACAAATGTCTAGAACCCCAAAGCATAAGAAGAACATAGCATTCATGTCAAGCAACCCTTAGAAGTTGATTTGCTCACTACAAAACTACACCAACCACATCCACAAGAATATAAATGTACAAAAAAGACATTTTTTGATGAATGAAAAATGATCATTGATTATTATTTACTTTACAATAATGATAATAAATTGCATCCCCTTGTAATGCACAGCGTCAAGAAAGAAGAAATTTGTAAAAAAATAAATAAATAAATAAATAAAAAAAATTAATAAATAAAAATTTAAATTAAAAAAATATAAAACGTTTGAAAAATATTAAAATAATGTCAAAGCAGGTTAAAAGTTACTATGTTATATGTTACTGTATGCAAAATGTTATTTTACATTTGTGTTGAGTTATACAATGGCTTTAAACAGACTGATCGTGTATAAACACAGCAGATACATAACAATTAGCGTGACTACCTGAAGGTGTAATGAGATAACATGCCGACACAAAGAGTGAGACTGAAAAAAAGAGGAGAATAGAACAGAGCAGTCCTAATAGCAGGAGACTGAAAGAGGTTGTTTTTATCCTGTAAGGTTATAGAAAGTAAAACTAGATCATCTCCGGAATGGCACAGTGTTAGCAGGTGCAGCAGTGACAGCTCTGAATAGCAGCATATCATAGAGTCCATCTGGATATTAGCATCTTAAACAGTGCGGCTCTCACAAACAAGGGTAATAAAAATAGGTTATCTATTGAAAGAAAATGGGGCCAGGAATATGAAGGAATCTAGAGCCGGGTGAAACCAAGTGGTGTTGAAGGATCTGATTTTCGATTATAAATCGCTTCCATGTAACTGCACAGCTGTGATGACAAACAACTGCAGAGACTTATAGTCTACATTTCCCATCTGCTGGCACCATTATTGAAAAAAGCCAACCTGCTTGTGTGTGTGTGTGTGTGTGTGTGTGTGTGTGCGTGCGTGCGTGCGTGCGTGCGTGCGTGCGTGTGTGTGTATGTGTGTGTGTGTATGAGTGTGTGTGTAAGAGAGAGAGAGAGAGAGAATATAGAAGGTATTGCGCCTTCCATTCCAATATCCCAGGATGAATTTACCCATAATGCAATGATGTATTCCATCAGCACGACTTCAGCTAAGCATGGCTGCTTTTCTAGGGCAGAAGAAGAAAATAAAAGCGTAGCCGGAACTCGCCTACTGAAGAGATTAATAAGGCTCAATTTAAGATACCAAGACTTCTCTCATTCTCACGCTTCTCAATTTTCAACTTTTGCATTTTTACCTTACCTATACTTTTACTTTCTCAATGTTTTTGACCATTTTGTCCACATATAGTTCGTTCATTCATTCATTCATTCATTCATTCATCTTCTTACCCGTTTATTCCCTAATTTGTGGTCACAGGGGTTTGCTGGAGCCTATCCCAAAGCATCCCAGCACATAGGACAAAAGGCAGGCAGTACACCCTCGCCATTCGCCAGTTCATCATAGGGCACACATAACTCAAACAACCACTCACACAGATATTGTGGGAAATTTTGAATTCCCAATGAAATGGCATCAAAATAGAATATTCTCATTCTAAAACACTAATGTACACTATTCTAATTCTGTTGCTTCATATATGGTGATTCATTATATTAGAAGCTTCCTTTGAACTCATTGAACTTGCCATCACTTTGACTTCTATAATACATCCCAATTTCATTACAATGCTGTACATATAGTACCTAAGTAGTATTTCTGACAGACCATTGTTGGCGGTGTTTGTGCGACTATTCATGTTCATCACCAGCACTAGTGTCTGCATCCGGATGGAAATTTTCTCTACCTAAGCCAATTATCATCAGTTATGTGTCCCATCCCACTCCACACACAAAAGAGAATAGTGTTTCAGTTCTAACAGTTCTTTTTATCAAGAGAATGCAGTAATGTACAGTAAATAAAGAGTAAAAATAGAAAAGAAAAAAATACACAGGTGCAATGTTCAAGACTGTAAACATAAATTAAATGATGATTACAGACAGAAAGATTGAGATATAGGAGTGTTATATGATTGTTGATAGAAGAAACTGGTGGTTCTGGTGTTCTGGTTCATCCATCAGATGGTAACAGTTCAAAGAGGGAGTGTGCTGTGTGTAAAGGGTCCAGAGTGATTTTGCTAGCTCTTTTCCTTACTCTGGATGAATAAAGTTTGTGAAAGCTGAGGAGGGTTGTAGCGGTGATTCGCTCAGCAGTCCAGACAACCCTATGTAATCTTCTGAGGTCTGATTTAGTAGCTGAGATGAACCAGAAGGTTATGGAGGTGCAGAGGACAGGTTCAACGATTGCAGTGTAGAACTGTTTCAGCAGCTCATATGGCAGGTTGAACTTCCTCAGATGCTGTAGGAAGTACAATCTCTGCTGGGCCTTTTTTATAGTGGGGTCAATGTGAGTCCCACTTTAAGTCCAGAGACACAGTGATGCCCGGAAACTTGAACGTCTTCACTCTTGTCAAGAGAGTTGGGCATTCCTCCTGATGTCCATGATCATCTCCACTGTTTTGAGCACCAGATAACCAGCTCTTTAACCTCCCATCTATAAGCAGACTCATCATTGTCCTAAGGCCAATGACTGTGGTGTCATCTGAAAACTTCAGGAGTTTAACAGAGGAATGTTTAGATGTGCAGTCGTTGGTGTAGGAGGTTGGTGTGGAGAGGATGCAACTCTGGGGGTGCCAGTACTGATTGTAAGGGTATCTCCCCTTGGAAGATTGGTCATGATACATTCTGATACATCCTGACCCTACATAAGTGGACTTGGTGGTGGTGGTGGTGGGGCTTGAACTCGGTTCATCGTGTTCTTCCTTGCTAGTTGCCTGATCTCTCGATCGACAATTCAGCACAGTGAGTGTGTTGTTTCCATAGTGTAAAAGGACTAGCCCCCACTACTTTTAAAGGTTTATAAATCCTCCTCATTGCAATTAATACTACATACCCTCACACTCACTTCTATAGGCAATCTAGAATAACCAATCAACCTACTGTACATTTTTTGGTCGGTGGGAGAAAATCGGAGTACGCAGAGAAAACACACACAAGAGCATGCGGTAGAACATGCAAATTCCACACAGAAAGACCCCTTGCCTGGTAATTTTAACCAGGGCCTTCTTGCTGTGAGGCAAACGTGCTAACCCCTAGGCCACAATGTCGCCCTGCTTTCAGTATAAAAGGATTCATAAAGAGATAAAAAATTCCATCAAAAACTTCAAAAAAACAAGAAGCATTAGTTTTACTCGTGAATCAAAACAGCAGGACAAACTCTGGAGAACGGCAGATAATCCAAGACCTGTTTAGTCGATTAAAGTGACACTTCTAGGACGGTGGGTGGGGTCAAAGGTTGTCCTGCCTCAGTCTGAATTTGTCAAAGTAGAGGAGAGTAAGCCAACAGCAGGACGAGCCTCTAGAGCATTGAGATACGCTAAACTAACAGGTGCATAAATGTGTGTGTATAAATAAGAAGCACTAAAATAAAAGGAAATTATCTGCTGTCTGTTGTTGTATAAAATCCTTAAAAGTTGATAAAAATGTATTACTTTAATCTATTGTTTTATTTTGGTCCTGCCACATTGCGTACAACTGTTTGATGATGGTTGATGTTGTGGTCCTGTGAGTTTCACCTTATATACACTGTCTGGCTTTTGCTTACAATTATCTTTGGAAACATGTTAATTGGTTTTCCACACTTCCACCCCTCTCCACCTGTTCAGTAGTGCATGATGAGACTGTTTAGTAACAAACCTTTCCACATCAGACAAAATGCAGTCTGTCTTCTGGATCAATACTTTACATATGCTTAATTACATTGTGGGTGGCGCATTGGCGTAGTGGTTAGCACAGTAGCCTCACAACAAAAAGGACCCAGGTTCGATTCCCAGGTCCGGGATCTTTCTGTGCAGAGTTTGCATGTTCTCACAACGTGGGTTTCTTTTGGGTACTCTGGTTTCCTCCCACAGTCCAAAAACATGCAGATTAGGTAGATTAGTGATTCAAAATCAATCCATAGGATTGAATGTGTGTGTAAATGGTTGTTTGTCTGTGTGTTGCCTTGTGATGGACTGGCAAACCGTTCAGGATGTACCTCCGCCTCTCGCCTTATGTGTGCTGGGATAGGCAACAGCAGACCCCTGTGACCCAGAATTAGGGAATAAGCGAGTAAGAAGATGAATGAATGAATTATTACATTGTCATCTATAAATCCATAACATTCATTCTCTAATGCTGTGCTTTATTGCCTCCTCATTGGTATTTTGACAGGAATATAAGTTATAAGTACATTTTTCTCTCTTTATTTCTTTATTTACATTTCTCTGGGTATCTTATGGGTGTGTTTTACAGTGTAGTAATTGTTTTTTAATAAATGTCTGTGGAGACATACTGCCCCCTGCTGTACAAGTGAAATACAGAGACACGACCTATGTTTTAATGCCTAAAGTCGGTAGGTTCAGTGGCAAATAGGCGGTATATGGTAAATACGTGTATTTAAATAGATAATAAATTACATATTAAACCAAAAATATGTGGTTGTTCGTCTGTATGTGCCCTGTGATGGACCTGCCTTTTACCCTGTGTGCGCTGTGTTGGGCTCTGGCAAACCCCGTGGGTGAGAAAATGAATGAATAATAGGTGAGGTCGTTTGTGTAGCATTTAAGTTATGACGATAGAGGGCACTGCTAATGTAGGAAAAGGAAGGGAAGGCGGGAGGGAGGAAGGGAGGGAGGAAGGGAGGGAAGGAAGGAGGGAGGGAGGGAGGG
>JAOTRA010000026.1:717082-733005 GCA_026260255.1 Pseudolaguvia tuberculata | reverse complement strand
GTGCTGGGATAGGCGCAGCAGACCCCCGTGACCCCGGATTCGGGAATAAGCGGGTAAGAAGATGAATGAATGAAAATGTATAGTTTATGTATATCCAAAGCTTATAGTTCTTTTGACCACACATATCTCAGAAAGACCAAATGTAGCATCAAAATCTGGCTGCCATTCTTATGTTACAAAGTTATTTTTGCGCTGGCGTAGTGGTTAGCACGGTTGCCTCACAACAAGAAGGTCCCCAATTTGATTCCTGGGTCAGGGATCTTTCTGTGCGGAGTTTGCATGTTCTAAGCGTGCTTGCGTGGGTTTCCTCTGGGTACTCGGTTTCCTCCCACCGTCTAAAAACATGTACATTAGGTTGACTGGTGACTCAAAATTGCCCATAAGAGTGAATGTGTGTGTGAATGGTTGTTCGTCTATGTGTGCCCTGCGATGGACTGGCGAACTGTCTAGGGTGTACACCTGCTTCTTGCCCTATGTGTGCATTGGGATAGGCTCCAGCAGACTTCCGTTACCCTGAATTAGGGCATAAGCGGGTAAAAAGATGAATGAATGAATGAATGAATGAATGAATGAATGAATGAATGAATGTATTTGTTTCCAGTTGAATTTAGGCAGACCTTCAACCTACATTGCCTGTTTAAAGAAGGGCATATTGTATTAATAATTGAGAAAATCTGTCATGGCCAAGCATGTCTTATGCTTTTACAATTTGAGCTTGGTGAATTGTGATATTGTTGGGAAAAAATCAGTTGTTGGAATAACAATATCATTAAATATATTTAGATAGTCAGCTGACCTGATTCTTTAGGCACATAACATTGCTGGAGCTGACCAACTCCAGCAACCCCAGATCATAGCACTGCTTGCAAAGCCATGTATGATAGATGCTAGGCATGATTTATGCATCAGTTTATCCACCTCCAACAACTTGTAGCCTTATGAATTTAAGCCACCTTCGCCCACTAATTGGACAGCTAGTTAAAGTCAATCATTGCTAACAAGGATATAAAATAATGAACAACGCATTGTTTGTGGAAAAATGCTGTAGTTTTGGGTTAAATAGAATTTTATAGCTAACCAACTACCTTCTTAACTTATTAACTGCCAGTTAGTTGCCCATTTGTAACAGGTGACTAAACCTATTTCCTTGACTAAAATAATGAGAATGATTGAGTTGTTAACAAAGATGATCTTGTTATTAAATAAAAAGTGAATAGCAGAAGCTCTATTGCACTGGTTACAAATGTTACATTAAAATCCTATTAATAAACCAAAGACCATAAGATCCTCAAGATTGTAGCTTCACAAGTAATCTCATCGTGATCCACCATGATATTTAGCTTATCTCTTAATTGCTTTCCATTCGCCATTTGAAATGTTAATGTTGAATACATTGTTAGCTAACCACAAAAGAACATTATCAACATTATCAAAAAACATTAACAACATTACAAATTTACTGTGAAGATATTTAATGTAAAACATATGAAACAAATGTGAATGAAGCTAGTTTAAAAACATTATTACTCAACTAAAATAACAAAAATATAATTTTTTTAAATGGACAGGAAAACAATATTTAGAATAAGTGTTGCAATCTTCTTGCTGCTCAGATTGTTTGCTAGTAATTGTGTACTCCGTTAGTAAGTAGTCATAGTACAAGTCAACAGTTATTGAGAAATTAATACAAAATGCAGGAGTCTAGCATGTGTAAATCTATACTAACCTTCTGACCTGCTAGAATTACTTCGTTATATGTTCTCTGTATTTGCTATTGTGAAATGCATTGCATTGTTGTGCAAATAATACTGAATTAAAAATGTTTTACTTTTATTTTATATTTTACAAGATTTTTCTTTTTTTCTTAATGTATTTATTTTTTTAACTTTGAAACTAAATTATGTAAATAAACATGCTGTGAAAATACAATATTACTAATTTAAATTTGTGGCATATGACAGATGCTCTTATCCAGAGTGATTTATTTTATTTGTACAACTAAGCAATTGGTGGTTAAGGGCCCTGTCCAAAGCACCAAGAGTATTAACTGTGTGTGTAGGTGTGATTTTTTTATTATTATTATTTTTTTTTATTTATTTATTTTTTGAAACCAGAAAAACAAAATGTAAGTTGAAGTTATAAGACATGGATGAGAAGGATCCATGGTTAACACTCGATCATCACACCATGACAATGTTTCTTAATTTTTTTAAGTATATTGCAGCAGACCTGTGCGAATGTTAACGTAGCTAGCTACTCAAATGTGATATACATGCAGACTAACCAATTTATTTTAAATTGTGAGAATGTATTGAATTAGTTTTTTGATATTTATTAGTGGATAATATGATGCCTGAATAAAAGATTTAAATGGCACAATGAAATTGCTTTGTGTAATTTATTCCAATGATATGTTACCTGTTTATGTATAAAATATAATAGAATATTCTATTCTATTCTAAAAGAATATAATAGAATATCTTCACATGTCTAGTTATGACCACTGAAGCTGTTGACAGGTGATCATTTCAAGCACATATTAATGATTTCTGCACCCTTGTGAAAATCCCAGCATAGTAAATCTATTATTTACATTGGCCATTGTTTTTACTTTATAAAACCTTGCTGGTTATAACAAAAGGATTTGCATGATTAAAAATGTAAATTGATTGATTGAAATGTTTGATTGGTAATAAATGTATTTCTTAATGAAACACATGATTGCCTGGTGCATTCATATGCTCAACATGGTGGACTTGTCAAATAGGTTGTGATTTTGGATCAAACATTGTTCATCTATGTGTGGCCATGCGATGGACTGGTGAAATGTTCAAGGTGTACCCATACCTTTTGCCCTGTGTGTGCTGGGATAGGCTTCAGCAAACCCCCATAATTAGGGAAAGAGCGGCTTAGAAGATGAAGTATTAAATCAATACAGTTCCAAATCATTGTTATTCATTCATTTATCTTTTTGCCCGGTTAATTTCATTTAAAAGGTGGGTTTTGTCGGCACACGCTGATGACAATGGGTGGTTTGATTGATTGATTGAAATGTTGATCCAAGATCACTTGCTACCCTGCAAAAAATCTTTGGGATTCAATGCAATGCTTCAAAACTGCAAAATTTTGCAAATATATGTCACAATAATAATAATGACTAGATTTAGCTGCTTGCATTCTAAATTTCTACAAACTCTTTAGATGACAGTAACTATTTTATTAATAGTAACTGGCCATCATGAAATAATTAAAAGAAGGTGGGGAGGAACACTCATGACAAAATATGTCTGACATGACAAATAAATTAGTAAAGTAATTTATCTTTATGTGCGTGATAAGAAAATGTAATAGGTAAAAAATTCTAAAGTTGAAAGAAAAAACAAAAATAAAGTTAGGTTTGTACTAATTGCTCAGTGCGCATGCGCGGGAAATTCTTCACCCCAGAGGATAGGTACTACTGTACTAGCGTTAATGGCGGAGTACGCATGCGCGGTGGATGCTATACCGGATCCCTAATGGCGGAGAACGTACGGTCGCCTTTCGAATATCGAGAGCCGCCGACTCTCGACAGCGATGGAGACGGTGGCAAGCCTCCACCTCCACGGGGGTTAGTAAAAAGTCTGTTTTTCGTTTGTAAAACAGGATCTTATAGTAATATAACGGAAGCGAGGCGTTCAACCAAAGGATTTCTATACAATTAGCTAGCTTGCTATGCTAACTTGTTTGTTTCTCTTGTCCATATAACAGTAGCTGGTCGCATTAAATAGATATACAGATTCGTTTAATATTTGTTAAAAATCTAATTGCAAATTTGTTAAAGAGACATTGCATTGCATGTAAATAATAAGCAAAACACCAAAAATGTATTTAATCTGTATCGTTACCTGTAGCTATGCTAACTGGTGTAGTGCATAGACAATGTTTATATACCAATCAGGTCATTTCCATGTGTTTATTACAACGCAATGTGAATCTGTAAAAATACATTTAACGTATACATTTTACATTGTAACCATATAGCATTCACATACCTATATGTACGCGTGTGTATTTATATTGCACAGAGTCATCTTATAAAAATAGCTATCAATTAAAATTTAACAAATGTGTTATTACAATTTAATGCCTTAACCACGTGGTATATGACACTTGCCGCGCTGTGATTGACACGTGTGATTATGTATTGATGTGATGGGTAGTTCTATGAAAGCGTAAGCTGGTTGTTGTCTTTCAGGCGAGTGTGTGGTCGAAAGAGAAAAGGCACTCCTGTGAAGATGTGTGATCGAGTGTATGTAACCGAGGATGAGGAGGAAAGTTTGTCTGAACACAGTTACAGCCCAGGTATTCAAAACTGTTGTTCTTCCAAATGACTTCTCCCATTGATTTTTAAGGAATTGCAGTAAAAAAAAAATACGGTGTATATTTGAGCATGTCTCGGGTATGTCTCTCGGCTGGCCTGGGAACACCTTCTTGTTCCCCCGGAAGAGCTGTAGACTGTGGGGAGAGGGACGTCTGGGCATCCCTGCTTGGATTGCTGCCCCAGCAACCTGGTCCCGGATAAGTGGTTAGAAAATGATGATGATGATGATGATGATGATGATGGTGATGATGATGATGATATACAGTAGTAGTAGAACATTTAATGACTCGTTTGCCAATCATGTGTCCACAATTTTGATAGGTACTTTAAATGTTACATTATACTATATACATATACAGTATATCTAATATAATGTAATAGGATTTAACAATGAAACTGATTATTCCAAATATCATCAGTGCAGTAAACATTTAAATATGTTAACATTTAATACGTTAACAGTAAACATTTACATGTACTGGCATAGAAATATGACTGTTTGTGAAATTATGCATTATATAATGAATTCCTGTATCAATGTTTTCCACAATTTTATATAAACTAAACAAACTTTTATTGGTCATTTACTATGTATCGTTCTACACACATTTATGATCTCATTTCCTGTTTGTATTTCTGAATAAATTATTTGCCCATTGAATTACTTACTGGTTGATGGATCATGGATTTAGTGTTGAACAGATCGGTTGTTTTAGCTGTAAAATGGATTTGTTCAGTTTAAAGGTGTCACTAGATGGTGAGTTGGACTTTAGTGGGCGAATATTTATGTTTAATTAAATAAAAAAATGTATGTTGTCCTTGTTACTTTTATGTAGTAAATACATTAATTTGTTTTTAAACCTTTAATTTTAGGATTTTCAAATTTTGTGAAAGATTCAATATTTATTTTCTTCTGTAACCTACAAACACAAGAATCTTAGCGTGCCACACTTGGTTGCACTAAATTTAGCAGTACTCCAACTAGTGATGATCGCTAACATGAATATGGCTGTTTTACCAGTTTGTCAGTTTATTTTTATAAATATGTCCTATGGAGGGAGAGGAAAGATTGTGCAGGGATGGGCTCTCTTGACCAAATAAGGCATTGATTCTCCAAAAAAATGCACTTTTTCAAAGCGACTGACTATACTGGAGAACCTTGCTGACTTATGAATTGTAATATGATCTGGGTGATAGTTGATAAAAAGGACACATTAAGCAAAAATTTGAGGGCCAAGTTATGGAGCTCATAAACTAGTTAGAAACTTATAGTTAAGACGTTGCTTGACTATTTTTCTTCCACTGCCTGGACAAGAGACCCTGTAAGTGAAATTTTAAAGAATTGGCTGGTCGCAGTGGAACCCGTTCTGCTGGACAAACTAAGAAATTACATTATTGTAATCACATGTTCTGTAAAAAGGTAATAATGGCAAATCAGTGGCTTATTCACACATATTGATGTATCAGGGATCTACTTATGTAGGCAGATAAAATCATCTGTTCTATCGGTCGTGCAGATAAAATAATCAGTTCTATCGGTCGTTCTATCGGTTCTACCACTCTTTACTTTTGGTGTTACAGGGGAAGCACAGTACCCAGACGAAGCAGAGGACCGGCTTCCTCCTCCCAGCAGTCCATACTATCTTGCTGATCCGTCTCAGCTTTGGTAGGCATTACATTTCTACAACTCTTTTATTCTAATCAAGTGCATAATTGTTTGAAATTTACCTGAAGGTAAATGCTGTTTGTCGGTTTCTATAACAACATTCACAGTGTATCTGAGCTTGGCGAAGAAGGTGGCAGTGGTGTCCGTGGCCCTGTGCTTTTTCCACCCCTCCCACCTAACTGCAGGATCAGAGAGGTACATTGTGGGAGCCAGGTACGACTGGTGGTTATAGCCATCAGAGACATTGCCAAGGGTGAAGAAATCACGGTGGACTACAACTTGGCTGAGTGGGGAGAAAACACACTGGTAATCAAACTAATTTCTTTTATTAAATTACTATCATGAATTGTTAAACTGATTATTCACTTGTCAACATTTTTCAGGCATTTCATCGCTCTGTTTCACCACGGGGATTTGAATGCGCCTTCAATCCAGACAGTAATATAAAGAAGGTGATGAGACATACATTCATATTTGGCCAGCTTTAACGTAGAGTGATGCAATTATGAAGCTATATTCCATGTGATGTAAATTTCTGAATTTCTTGTGTACCTTTTTTTTTTTTTTTTTTTTTTTTTTTTTTTTTTTTTTTTTTAATACATTTTTGCTGTTTTTTGTAGGAAGAGGAGGCAGCTCCATCTCTCCCACTATCCCTTACTGTTTCAGACTACCTCACTCCTTCGTGGTCTCTTTCTCCTTCTTCGTCCCCTCTGTCTCGTTCTGAGGCCAGTGATACAGACCGAGAGGACGATGAAGAAGATGATGAAGAAGAGGAAGAGGATGATGAAGAGGAGGAGGACCTAGAAGAATTGAGAGGCCGCATGATGCGAAGGCGCAAAAAGCGGAAAACGGCAAATAATGCAGCCAAAAAAAAGTCTCAACCAAGCCCTCTTTCATTCCCTCCTTCCTCCTCACCATTCCAGACATCCTTAGCCCCACCCACCACAAACATAAACAATAACATAAACATAAACATTGGCCGTAGCACCAGCAGAAAGCAGCATTGTCCCCACTGTGGTCGCCATTTCCGCTCTCTCGCTCGGCATCTTGAAAAGCATCACAAGCAACAACCAGAAATCCGAAATGCTATGGAACTGTCGCATGGCCCACGAGCTACACACACACCATCCTCAACAAACCCTTGTGGCTCTCAATCATTTACTTCACCACAGCCCTCTGCCTCCTCATCCTCTTCCACCTCTTCTGCCACACCCAACCTCTTTTCTCGAGATTCGTCTGCTTCCGGTTCGGCAGCTATGTCATTCTCTCTCTCCCTCTCTCCCCCTTCGAGGCGTCCTTCCACTAAAAAGAACCCAGCTTCTATCCCCACCCCACCCAAAAAGAATGCGGCACCTGTGGTTGCAGCTGTGAAAAAATCTCCCAGTCCAAAAGGGGCCAAAAGGGGGCGGCGGTCAAAGAAAGAAAAAGAGAAAGAGAAAGAAGAGAAGCAAAAGAAGCAGGAGGAAGCGGAACCAGCAAAAGAAGAAGCTCCACCCACTCCAGGACGAAGTATAGAAGAGGAAAAGGAGGAGATAGAAGATCTAGATCTAACGGAAATGAGAGATGAAGACAGCGGGGAGGAGAAGAACGGTGCAAGGTATTTTATAAAGAGTAACTGATTTATTAATCTTAAAAATAATTAATAGAGGTTGATATTTTCATTTGAGCTTTATATTTATTTATCTATTCTTTTGTGACTCATTATATTAAATCATCTCTCTCCCCTAGCGCTGACCGCTCCCACGTGTCTCCTCTCCTGTCTTCCCTTTCCACTTTGGTTTTGTATCTTCGACGTCAGCAGCATACATCCTTCATGTCCCTCTCACGTTCTAGCAGCTCAGCAGAAGCCTGGAGATTGCTATGCCACTCTAGCCTGGCGCTACTTATTCTCTATAACCGGCATCGAGAGTGTGAGATGGCAAAACTTACAATAAGCGACTACCGCAGCCGCATCACTCCTTCCTCTAACAGTAGCTCTCCTTTTGAAGCATCATTATCCCCTTTCGAACGTCAAGTTTTGTGCCACAGGCCCCGTGTAGGTGTTTTAGGAAAGCGCGGCCGGGTTCAGCCACTAATCCTTCCACCTCACTCTGATTCATGCCTAGATTTACTTCTTAAAACTTCCACAGATGTGAACGTCGATCCTGAAAGCCCTTATGTGTTTTCTCGGCCATATCATTCTCCTGCCACCCCTCTCCGTGGCACTGACCTACTACGTGGATTAGCTCGTTCCAGTGGCGCTAAAAACCCTGCAGCACTGACATCACCACGCACACGAAGGCAAGTCGCCATCCTTACCCAACTTCTGCTAATGGACGAGGGAGAGAAGGAGAGGCTTGAGCATTTCTTGGATAGCGAGTATCATGTCACCCAGAGCTGCGCCCGAATTGGGCAGGACCCAGCATTGATGGGCAGAGTGGGCCGTGTCGTGCTTTATGGGGAAAGAGATGGTGTATTATTTAGAGGGATGAGTCTCAAACACATCTGCCTTGAGCTCGACGGTGAGATAAAACAAAAATTACCCATCTTTCTGCTGCATTAAAAAAAAAATCTTTTAAATCATAATATATTTTTGTTATTTCTGTCACTTTCAGTAATGTCTGAAAATTCAGCAGATTCTTTCTCAGAGGAGTCAGAGGGAGAGAGAGAGAAGAGTATTGAAAAAGTGGAGGTTGTAAAGAAAACTGGAGTAAATGGGAGAGCACGTAAAAACCGCGCCAATCTTATCTCCTCACCCACTAAGCCTTCTCCTTCAGGTTCTAACAAGAGACGGAGCTCCCAAATAAAATCAGGTAAGATTAACTTGCAATTTTGCTTTCCTGAACATCAATAAGTGAAATGCTAGAATAATGACCAGACCATATACCAGCAGGGTATGTGAGCAGAGTGGGAGTTGATCTGAGCAGTGTGGTTTTACTTGGAATTTAAGTACTACTGCTCCATTATAATTAATATTTATAATATGTAACATCTTGCTTGGTTTACTTCACTCCATTTTAGCCTAGTTTTGTTCTCTGCTCATATACTCTGAGACACAAATTTTAAACCATAATTGGAAACACATTTTAAGTAGATTCATACATCAGACTGCTTTAATACCCTATTTGTACCACATATGTGTGAAGTGTCTGCTTGTTACTATAAAAAAGCCATTTGGCCATCCATTATGACAATTTTCGTGTTTAACAATAAGAAATAACTAACGTTAAAGATAACATTTTAATATAACCTTTCTACTGCCTTTGGACGCATGATACTACAGGCAAGCGGGGTGTGCTTAAGAGGCCTTGGTCCGAAGCAGAAAGGGTTGCTGTGGAAACCCACCTGAAGCGAAATATTTTAGAGCTGCGCGTTCCTGCAAAGGCAGACTGTGAGCGATGTTTGCAGCACTGCCCCCTACTGGTGAGCAACCAGCGTGACTGGAGAGCCATTAAATTCTATTGTCACAATCGAATTCAACTACTGAAGAAACAAGGACGTAGTGGAGCAGCTGTCTGTTAGCTTGACACACACACACACACACACATACTGAGGTAGAGACTCACACTCGCACATTCAGTCCTGGAACTATAAACTGAATAAGAGACTATACACACATTTTTTTGGATTGTTGTGCATCAGTGTTTTTATTGACAACACCCACCCTTGTGTGTGTGTATTGTAAGTGGTTGTATATGGGTGTATCTGTGTGACTACACACACAAGTAGAGGACAGAGTAAGTAAGCGACTACGCAGACACTCACGTATACAATAGTCTTTTGTGCCCTTTTACATTTCAGCATTTTACCCCAAAACACATAGTGTTATAATGATTTTCTACATATTAACTAATCTCTTATCCTAGTTTCCTTACATACATTGGAGCGTGTGTGTGTGTGAGAAACAGTGTTAGGGAAACGCTGCTTTATGCCTGATTCTTTCTTACACTTTAAGAAAAGCAGCTGAAAAATATTTGACAAAAGGACTGCAACTCCTTTCTACTCCTTTTTTGTCCCTTTCTTTTATACAAGAATGTTATTCCTGTTTGTCCAGTAGACTCTGTCTGTTGGACAGACTGTGATCTATTTCTATATAAACAGCTGAAATTTAATTTCTATTAGCAACCAGTTATTTTGGGACTATATTATTGGACTATATCATGTCAACGTGAGGAAGTCTATTGTGCTGATTTGTTACCTGTGATAAGGGTGGTCTCAGATCCAGTCCTGTTGATGTGACATATTTATCCCAAAAGCGTGTAATTTATTAAGTGAGGCAACTTCAAGATATTTTTACAAGTTAGTATCCATCTATATTGTTTAGCAGTGGCTTCTCGATACAACAGCTTGTTTAATATTTATAGACTGATAGTAGGTATATTAAAAAACCACTCCATGGATGGCCAATTATTGTGTTTATTGAATAAAGCAGCACATAACGTATAATAAATCATAATAGTTTATCCAACAACCTTTAAATTATACATAACCTTAATGTGAAAGGAGTGATAAAACTTATTTCAGTTAATTCCTCAGTGCACCACTAGGCAAAAAGGCTACATAAAGGACAGCAAACCCGTGATTAATGCTAGCTAGATTTACAATCTTTGTTACTTCAATTGAGTTGACTAACTAAAAACCAAGTTATTTATTTAAACCTTGTGTTTTCTGACAAGGCAATCTAACCCTAGCTAATAAATTGTTGGATAGTTTTCTAGTCATAATGTGTTAGACCAGGAAGTTAAGCATAGAACAAATCTCTTCTTTTCAAAGCTGTCCTAAAATATAGCATGGTATTTATTGTAGTCACTCCACAAATTTACCTTGTTAGCTTTTTGCCAATATTCTAGCTATTCCAAAGAAAAAAAACGATTTATATAATACACAGGTAGCACAGTCGCCTCACAACAAGAAGGTTCCAGGTTTGATTCCTGGGCCAGGGATCTTTCTATGTGGAGTTTGCATGTTCATTCCACGCTTGTGTGGGTTTTCTCCAGGTACTCTGGTTTCCTCCCACAGTCGAAAAACAAGTATATTAGGTAGATTGGTGATTCTGAATTTCCCGTGTGTGTGTATGTGTGGTTATTCGTCAATGAGTGACCCTGCGATGGACTGGCAAATTGTCCAGTCTGTACCCTTGCCAGTCGCCCTATGTGCGTTGGGATAGGCTCCAGCATACCCCCGTGACCCCAAATTAAGGAATAAGCGGGTAAGAAGATGAATGAATAATACACAGGGACTGGAACTGACACAATCCTTAATGATATCCCTCTTCCCCATCAGTCTAAAAAGAACTTTTAATAATAAAGGTAGCCATGGGTTTTCCTGTTGTAATAATTTTCATTTTTTTACGTATCAGTTAAAGACTGGACTGAATCGCCATTCATCAGATCGCTGTATAAATTTAATGTCAATTGAATCATCAGAATGGTTACTGTTGGTTTTTATGATTTATATTATATAAGCTAAAATCCCAGTGTGTCATTATCCATATTTTACACTTTCTTTGGCTTTCTTTCTGCCTTTCTTTGTCTTTTTTTCTTTTACCCTCAAACACATACTTGAAATTTCTGTGGATTTATTTTAATTATTCATTAAAATAAAATTTTGACTGTACATTTGATTTCTAGTATAAACAATAAACTTGTATTAGCTTGCTAGCTAGCCTCATGAAGGTGTACATTTTGTAAATAGCAATTTATATAAAAGTGCTACATTTTTGGATTTTTTTTTTTTTTTGGTTGTGCTTTCTTAAATGGTAATGTTGAAAAATAGCGGCGTGCTGTTTAGATTAATGTATGTCACTGCAACAAAATAACAATTTTATTTGCATTCTGTAGCGTTTTCTGTGTTTTATTTTAATGTGTTCTATCGGCGGGGAAGACAACAGTCATCAGTCGTTCATTCAGAGAAAACATCTTTTTAATATTAGCTTGTGTGCAAACATTACAAACAGGTTTAGAGTAAAAAAAAAAACCATAATAACTACAATCAGGCGGCAGGGTGGCATACTGATTAGCACGGTCGCCTCACAACCAGACGGTCCGGGTTTGATAACCAGGCCGGGGATCTTTCTCTGAGGAGTTTGCATGTTCTCCCTGCACATGCAGGTTTCCTCCCACCATCCAAAATATGTACACTAGGTTGAATGGTGAGTCAAAATTTCCCATAGGAGTTAATGTGTGTGTATGAGGGGTTGTTCGTCTGTGTGGCTCTGCAATGGACAGGCTAATTGTCCAGGATGTATCCCTACCTCCCTACCTGAGATAGGCTCCAGCAGACCACCGTGACCCCGAATTATGGAATCATTAACTACAATGAGTTTATGGAGAGAAAAAACAACGTATACAAAATACAATGTCATATAAATATATAATCATTGGTAAAACTTAATTTTTTTGTCACCAACATTACAACAGATACAAACAAACATACAGGTATTGGAAAAAAGATGATCACACCAAATAATAAAAAAATTAACCAAACCAATAACAAATGATACAGTTTAAATGTATTATTAAATGGTTGTAAACTGCCAGATAAATGTAGTTTTAAAAAACAAAACAAACATTAGTTGCTTGTGCTCAATAATTTTTTTATTTATTTACAATTGATTTGATTGAAGTACTCAATATTTTATCAAACAATTGAGCATTTAGGGGTTAATTGCCTTTTTTATAGGTACTTAGAATTGAACTTGTACTTTTCCAGGTAGCAGTCTAGCACCTTAACAAAGCTACAATGAAAAATAGCACCATCTACCAATGTCATATCACCATACAATGTCATATCTCCTGAAATTATTACATTTTCGTGACCTTCTATTTACACCCTTTTCCAGATCAACTAACATCTCTTATACAAGATATGCAGGTAGTTGGGGTGAAAGAGGCAGATGTAGATGACAGGGTAGTGTGGAAAAGAGCAATCCGCTATGGCGACCCCTAACGGGAGCAGCCGGAAGGAGAAGTGTTATACTTAGTTTGTGTTTTGAGTTTCCACATTTGAGTTAATTATCTGTAGTGGTGCCAAATCACCTAATCCTGGATTAAACAAAGGAACAACTTTCTCAGGAAAATTAATTATCATTGTAAAGAGATGCATACCATCTGAAGCATTGTAAAAGGAAAGCTCATTTTTCTCAAAATCCAGCAAAACTCCAACAGACTCTATAGTTGTGTTTAACAATGGTGAAAATTCTGGTTTAGTGTTAACATGAAGGCCATTTTCAGGGTCTGAGCACAGAAACCAAAAACCATTCAAAGGTGTTATATCACTCTTTCTGTTACTTAAGGTATAGGAAGCTTTGGCAACTCCAACCAGCCAAGACTTTTTGGGTGGTACATTATTTTGTTTAAGTCCAACTTCCCAATATATACGACCAGAGCTGAATGTGTTTATTCCACTCACGCATAATTCATAAGGAAAACCATCTTGTGAATATTTATTAACAGCTTCCTCTGTATCTCTCACAGCATCATCGTCATAGTTAAATCTTAGGTAGTCCTTCTTGCATTTTGACTTATCCAATTTGATGGTTACTGTGAAGTAAGAAAAATATTTATAAATAATTGAAACACATCACACTTAAATATAACCACTACAGTAATATATAACATTCAATACACTAACAATACAGAAACAAATTTTAGCAATGTAATAGTTATTCGGGGAGGCGTGGTGGCATAGTGATTAGCACAGTTGCCGCACAACAATAAGGTCCCAGGGGTCTGCTGGAGTCTATACCAGCACACATACATTTCAGTCATCTGGCTAAACCACAAGTATGTTATTCCACTAATCAACTCTATTACTATATTACTGTCAAGACATCAGATTGAAACCTGGCTAAAATATGCCTGTGAAGGAATTTTATATTTCACTACATGAACATAGTCAACATGCTGATTGCCTGCACAAAGCTGTGTGCCTAATCCACAATATAAAAATATACAGTGAGACATACCTGCTGATTTCCTCAAGTCCTCCATGTTAGTAGGCTGATCTAAAAATAAAAGATTATTTTGGTTAAAAAAAATAGAGAAATACTAATTGTCACACCACTCAGTCGATCTGCATTATTCGGCAATACTCGCCGTATGTGCACTGAGATCGGGCGCAACACACCCCCGTGACCCCGATTTAGGAAATGAGCCGATAAGATGATGAATGAATGAATTTTAGTTCAGCAATGGGAGCCATTAACTGTATATCAAAATACTTTATTAATAAAATAAGTATAATATTAGATGCGATTAATTTGGAACACAGAGCCAGTCCGATCTAATTTTTTCATGACAAAGACATGTACTTTTAATAGGATTACAGTTTTCCCTGGCCACTTGGCGCTTCATGTTTTGCGGCTTCAGTGCTTGGCGGGTCAGCAGCAGCCACATTGTGGAAAGGAGCGTTGTTTCATGTTGATGAGCGAGAGAGAAGGAAACCTGCATGTCAACCAAAGAGATGAGTTGACTCAGAGTACTGTACATACCACGGGCTTTCATAAAGACGCCTGATTGGTTTCCGGTGTGACATCGACCAATAAGAGTACGAGTGGATTACATATTTAAAACATTCTTGTACATTAACCCGCATACACAAACAATCCTAGGGGAAAATACTACTTCGCAGTTTTTCAGCTTTCGCAGGAGGTTTTGGTCCCCATTAACCGCGAAAAACGAGGGATCACTGTATGTAGATTTTCAGAGCCATTAAATTTCAGAAGTGTCACAGGGAGGTAAGGGGCATACAGGAACAGGGAACCCAAACGCTGAGGGACGGGAAAAGGGGAAGTAATCAAAATGGAAGGGGAATGAAATGCTGACCAAAATCGAGGAAAAGAAGCGCCGCAAAAAGGGGGAAAATAATCTAAACCGAAAACGGATGCGAAATGGCCTGTAAAATGGGTGTAAGCTGAAAATGGATCGCTAGAAGCGAAAACTGGTAGGAAACGTAAGAACCGCCCTACAAAACGGGTGGAAAAATAAAAAACGAGCGGCTAGAAATGAGGGAAGGAAAAATAAATTCTAAATGCAAAATACAGGGCAGCACAGAATAAGCAGGGGGGGAAAAAAGAAAAACCCAAAGCAGGGAGAAAGAAACAGAAAGTGAGAAAGCTGATTGGAAGCACGACTCAAAAAAACGAGGGAAAATCTAAACAAAAGTGGAAAATATTCACGAGGCGAAAAAAAGAGAAATAAGAAAATTCAAGAAGCAAAACTCAAAGGCAAAGACAAGAAACAGAAAATTTCCAGAAGAATTTGGAGGCGCAAGATACCGCGAGACCATCAACAATGATGAGTAGCGTGATAATTGAGCGAAGGGACGGGAAAATGCCACCGCTGTTTAAAGGGCCAGAATAATAATGGAAACACCGATCAGGTGTGTGGAGAGCGAGGGAGGCGGCGAAACACCGGTCTGGAGGTAGAATGAACTGCAGCGGTGGCCGTGAAGGGCGTGACAAGAAGCATGCACTTAAAAAAGCTTAACACCAAAAGTGTAATAGTACCCTTTGTCAAGTCCACCATGTTTGCTTTAAAGAAAACTGGAAAAGAAATTGTAAAAGCACAGTTAATATTTACTGCATATAACTTTTATTTTGTATTATTTGTTGTAATTTGTTAACTGAGTTCTAAACAGGTAAAAATGTGCATACATTTTAATTGTTGTGGTGGTTCATCTGATATCTGACATTCATCTTGCTTCTTTACTACCTCGTCAACTGCAACACAGATAGACAAATGTGAGCTTAAAAAAATTATATATACAATTATTTCCTGTCAGTTTATGGTAATAAATATAGAAAACATGTATATCGTTTATTAACGTTATTATTTGTGAAGTGGATCTGGAGAAAGCGTACGACAGGGTTCCAAGAGAGGAGTTGTGGTATTGTATGAGGAAGTCAGGTGTACCAGA
>JAOTRA010000026.1:704972-716982 GCA_026260255.1 Pseudolaguvia tuberculata | reverse complement strand
TATTACATATAAATGTAAATAAATGTAACTTCTAGTAATTTAGATAGCATTGCCTTAGAATGGTTTGATCTAGAACTACTAATCAAGCTATTGTCTAGAAGTACTAATCAAACACACCACATTTTGTATTATAATATTATATATATATTATATATTGCGCATTCATAACAAAATAACATAGATGTACCTGACAAGTTCAAAAATATTTGTTCCTATTGTGATTCTATGCAATTTGAAACTTGTGTTTTTCTTTTCTGTAATTTAGAATGGCACAGAGGGGTGAGAGAGCAGCCTATACAGACAGGTACAAGAAAACTGAGATTTTAGGTTAGACTAAGTTCAATGAACGAATGTAAATATGTAAATATATTCTCTCTCTCTCTCTCTCTCTCTCTCTCTCTCTCTCTCTCTCTCTCTCTCTCTCTCTCTTTCCCTCTCTTAGAGCTAAAGCTGAAGTTGTTCCTCTTAATTCCGGGCTCAGAAGGTTGTCCTCATCAGATACAATGAAGAAACCCAAAATCAAAAAATCTAATGAAGAATCAGTAAACAACATGTACACAAACCTGATAAATAATGTGTTTGGACAGGTATATGAAAACACACACATACATCCCTTCTTAATATTGTTAATATAAACTGTCAATCCGGTAAGATTTATTGTGCATTTTTACAATTTTTAATAAATAAGGTTTAATGGGGGTTATAATGTAATCGAAAGTCAGGTCTTTAAAATATTTTGTTCAATACTATGTGGAATGATTAGAGTGACAGTCCCAATATGCTGGTGGAATATCTATCAAAAGGTTCTCAGAGTCTTTCTAAAGGTTCTTAGAGTGTGTTACTATAACTGCCATGTGAACAGTGTAGAAGAAGTTAATTCCTTTGTGAGGCTTTTTAAGGAGCTGTAATAACAGCTCATTAGCATGGCTTAATGTCCGCCTCAATTAGACTCACCCAGGTTAAAGAAATTGAAACAAAGTAATCTGTTTCCTTTTTGGCTGCATAACTTGAGTGTGACTTCTTTGTATTAAAGTGAATAAAAACTTAAGGTTCAGATGGCTAGGCAATATAATCAATCGTTTTAACCATCATACTACAGACATTAAAACATTTTCTTTCTTTATTAGGAGAGGGAATTATCTCAGCCTGAATTAGATGGTGAGTGCTTTTTATCAATTACAATATTAAGTTATTAATTAATAATTAACATGTTAATCACTAACTAAGAGTTAATGTTGGCATGACTGAGATATGGTTAAAAACATACTCTTAGATGAAGATGGTTTAATATATAAGGTAAAGTTACTGTTTCTTCATCCTGATGGAAATCCTGAATGAGCGCAGGGCCCAGAATGTCGTCCTTAATCACCCAGGATCGTTCCTCTGGTCCATATCCCTCCCAATTGACCAGATATTCTAACCTATCACCACGGCGTCGGGCCGACAGGATCTCCTTAACCTTTTAAACGTCCCACTCCTCAGCAAGAAGCGTTAAGGGGGGTTCTTCCTGTGCAGGTTCTGGTAGTCCGGGTTGGCGGATCGGTGGCCATCCTGCTGTTTGCGGATGGCCCTCTAAAGTTGCTGGTGACCTTGGTCCCAAACCCTCTCGCTCTCCCGGAACCAGTGATCCACCGCAGGAACATTCAAACCTTTGCCTGACAACGGGAACAGAGGAGGCTGATAACCCAGAATGCACTGGAAAAGTGTTAGACCTGTGGTAGCTTGTTGCAATTGGTTCTGGGCATATTCAGCCCATCCGAGGAACTGGCTCCAGGAGTTTTGGTGGTCGTGGCAGAATGTACAGAGGAAACGACTGATCTCCTGGATCTTGCACTCTGTCTGGCTATTGGTCTGGGGGTGGTACCCTGAAGACAGGCTGACTGAGACTCCTAAAAGAGAAAAGAAAGCCCTCAAAACCCAGGAGATAAATTGAGGCCCTCGATCCAAGACTATATCCTCCAAGATGCCGAAGTAACGGAACACATGGTTTAATAGTTTTTCTGCTGTCTCCATGGCAGTAGGCAGTTTTCTGAGAGGAATCAAGTGGCATGACTTGGAGAATCCGTCAACAATGACGAGAATACAGGTGTTACCTCCAGAGACCGGCAGGTCAGTCATAAAATCCACTCCCAGACCAAGGGCGATTCGGATGGGAAGGGGTGGAGCATTCCAATTTCTCCAGCCATGTTTCGCCACCATAAATGCTCTGATAATAGCAAAAGGGTGGAGTTGGCTCCTGGGTGGCCAGTGCCTGGGGTAGAGTTAGCAGGTTGGATGAGAGCAAGACGTTGGGTTCTGGGTACATATTGCTTACCAGCGGGACAGCCCGGTGGAGACAGAGGCGGTGGGTCTGAAGAGGTCCACTCTATATGACTTAGGATCATGGAAGAGGGTAAAATGGGTTCATTCCTCTCCTCTGAGTTGTTAAGCTTACTGAATCGCCATGACAGAGCATCAGCCCGGGTATTCTTGTATAGAGATCATGAAGTCAAACTTAGTAAAAAACAGAGCCCACCGTGCCTGATGTGGGTTGAGCTGCTTGGCTTCCCACAAATACTGTAGGTTCTTATGGTAAATACTGGAGGTTCTTATAGTCGGTGATGACTGTGAATGGATGGCCAGCCTCCTCCAACCAATGGCGTCACTCCTCCAGTGCCAACTTGATGGTCAGCAGCTCTCGGTCGAATGTCGTAGTTACATTCCGCTGGGCTGAATTTTCTAGAGAATTAAGCACAAGGGTGAAGTTTCCCAAATTTCCCCAGACATTGCGACAGAACCGTGCAAGCTCCATTGGTAGAAGCATCTACCTCGAAGATAATGGGGATCTTAGGATCTGGGTGTGCTAGAATGAGTGCATAGGTGAAAGAGGATTTCAGACCTTGGCAGGCCTCACGGGCCTCTGAAGTTCACCTCAGAAGAGGAGACTTGCCCTTGAGAATATTGGTGTGCGGACAGGCTACCAGACTATTGTTTTTAATGAAACAATGGTAAAAATTAGCAAACCCAAGAAATTGCTGCAGTTGTTTTACCGTCTTTGGTTCTGACTAGTAGGTCACAGCAGTTACCTTGGTGTTGCCCATCTGCACCCATTCTAGTCAATATATTACTCCAGAAAGGGAACTGCAGATGTGTGGAATATGCACTTCTCTGTTTCCAGGTAAAGGTGGAACTCGCAGAGCTTTTGTAGAACCTCTGTGACATTGTGGCAGTGCTCAACCTCATTCCAAGAGTAAATGAGGATGTCGTCAATGTAGACAATAACCCACTTGTGCAGAAACTCCCGAAGCATTTCATGAATGAAATCCTGAAAGACAGAGGGTGCGTTAACAAGTCCAAAGAGCATTAATAGATATTTATAGTGTCCAGTAGGTGTAATGAATTCTGTCTTCCACACATCTCCTTTCCTTATCTTGAATAGGTTGTATGCACTCCGGAGATCCAGCTTAGTAAAGACTTGAGTCTCTTGCAATTCCTCAAGAGCGGCTGGAACTAAGGGAAGAGGGTACTTAACTGTGAATTGATTTAGAGCTCAGTAGTCAATACATGGTCTGAGACCACCGTTTTTTTCCCGACAAAGAAAATGCTGGAGGCAGCTGGTGTCGTGGAAGGCTGTAATGCTGACTCAGGGTCTCACTTATATATTTCTCTATCGCTCTCCTTTCTGGGATGGAGAGTAGATTTTCCCATGGCCAGTGAGGAGGGAGTTGGGTTGCTCTCCTAGGGCAGAAAAGATTCTTAAACTGCTTGTATGCTGGGGAAATGTCCACAGAGACATTCTCCATGGGACTCTCTATGGTGGAGGTGCCTAGAGAGGCTGGACATACTGAAAGCACAGAGAGATCAGGAAAACATCATTGAAAGCAGTTATCTCCGCATTTTATGACCTCACCTGATACCCAGGAGGGGTCTGGGTTGTGGTGAACCAACCAGGGCCATCCCAGGAAGATCTCTGTGGTAGCGCCCTCTAAGACCAGGAGGTGAATGGACTCAGTGTGTAAAAGTCCCACCTGCAAAGTAAAGGATCAGTTAGAAGTCTTACACATCTGGGAATGATGGGGGTGCCGGTTATCGAACGGCTCTGATATTGGCTTTCGGTAGCGACGGTTGGGACCTGAAGGGAACGGCAGAGGTTTCCGGAGATGAAGTTACAGATACAGATGAGTCCTTAAAGCTGATTTTTAGAATGAATAGAAATCACCTGAGCCACTGTAGGACGAACAAGACAGGAAACACGGAAATGACCCACCACAGAACAGACAAACCTCCCTTCACCCTCCTGATATGTTCTCCCTCGGTATGGCCCGCATTCAGCTGCATAGGTTCAGGGCTGGTAACTAGAGGGCACACTTGCTCAGGCAGACATGAGGGGAGTTCTCATTCGGGTTGGCTCCTCGAGCGCAGCCACCATGCAATCAGAGCAACAAATGGAGTGTTGAATGAAGCGTTCCAGACCACAGGTATCTTCATAGGTTTGGAGTTGAGGGTTGAGACCCTGACGGTAGGAAGTGAGTATGGCTGCTTGCTTTCGTTCCACCCGCTGCCTGCTGCTAGGGTGCGGAATTTAATAGCCCACTCCTGGATTGAGAGACTACCTTGTCTGAGTTTATAAAGCTGCTCCTCAGCAGCAACACCACCATCATGACGCCCAAAAACCTACTTAAATTGATTTACAAACAGCATTAGAGAGATGGTTACGGCCCGATAACAGTGAAATTATATACGTGATCTTGGAAATGTCTGTGGGGTAAGCATGGAAAATACCAGAGAGCACTGTAAAAGAAATACATTTTCATCCTCCTACTTGCCTGAAAATGTTGCTGGCTGAGCAATGGGACTGGACCCGTGAGATACGTTGACTGGGTCCGGTTGAGCAGATGACGGAGATGACGGTTGTGGTGTTTGCAACAGAAGCACTCGACGAAGAAGCTCCGTCAGCACAGCGATCTTATCGGGTTTCCTCCAATGTGCTGCAATGTAGTAAGGGTCCAAGCTTATTTTACGCTAGAGAACCACAGACAGGTAAGTCGCTTTAGCACAGATCCTTTTAGTGTGAGTGACACACAGATAGGAAAGAGTGCAGGGAGGGCAGGCGCGATGATCTGGGGCGGTGAACTGACATGGAGACAGGTGCTGACACAGACAGATGATAATGTGCACCACACAGCAGACATGATCGGGATCCTGGGAACACTGGAACACAGACTGTCTGTGTTCCAGTGTTCCCAGGATCCCGATCATGTCTGCTGTGTCGTGCACATTATCATCTGAAAGATGAAAGCACAGATAACCAACAATAAAATCTCGGGAACTTTAGAAACTATTTTGCAGTCCTTTAGCTTCTGAGACCAAGCTTGGACGGCGAGTGTTTGAGGTGTAGGTTTAAGTAGAGGTGTGTGGAATAGGGGACAGGTGAGCATGATTAGAATTTGGGAGCGCATGGTGGTGAGTGTGAGGGCGTGATAGAATCTGCCCGATCCGTGACACCCTAGATGGCACGCCACTGATTTTGGACATTTCATTTTGTGTACCTTAATGGTTTGGAATGCCCAAACCAACCTTGCATATATCTAACAGTGATAGGTTAAGGCCCTGAAAGCTGACGTAACACTGGTTGATTACTTTTCAGTCTGGCAGGAAGTGTTTCAGCAATTGAAATACTTCTAGCATCCCCAAGCAATTTCTGTTTCCTATTATTAACTATTTTGCTACAGCCATTGGGCGAGACAACTATTATGACTGCTACCCAGCCTAAGAGGGAGGCGTTCGTTGTGTTATTTATGACAATTCAAGAACTTGCAGCAAAAACCAATGTAGTCCTTCAACATTCTTTGGTATCAAGTATCAATTGTTCAAGCCAAAGTGGGATCATTTTAAAGTCAAAGTCAAAGTAGTTTTATTTTCATTTTAACCATTTATGACAGATCAGTATACAGTAAAATGAGACAATGTTTCTCCAGGACCTTCATGCTACATACATTAAGTACAGACAATAGGCAACACAAAGACAATAACACAAAGATATAGACGCTGACTGAAGATTGGCAGTAAAGTCATTAACAATGATGTAGTTAACAGTGAAATTGTGCTATATCATCCAAGTAAACAGTTGCAATTAAAGTGACAAGTGTGATAAATTTAACTGTGCAGTTGTAAAGTGATCTTTGAAGATTTGTGAGAACAGCAGTGTATGCAGTAGTCCGTGTATCTATTTATGCATGCATGCAGTAGTCTGAGTGTGCTTCCGTCTGTTAGTATGTGCTTTGTGTGTCCATCCAGTCAGCTCCTCTCCATGTTGAGGAGTCTGATGGCATGATGGAAGAAACTGTTACACAGTTCGGTTGTGAGGGCCTGAATGCTCCGGAACCTTTTCCAAGAGGGCAGGAGGGAGAATAGTGTGTGTGAGGGATGTTGTCATCCACAATGATGTGTATCTTGCGGATGCCTTGCGGATGTCCGTGATAGAGGGTAGACTGACTGCGATGATCTTTTCAACTGTCCTCACTACCCTCTGCAAGGTCTTGCGTTCCATGATGGCACAATTCCCAAACCAGGAAGTGATGCAGCTGCACAGGATGCTCTCTATAGTCCCTCTATAGAACATGGTGCGCATAGGGGGGGAAGTGTGCTCTCTTCAGCTTCTTCAAGAAGAAGAGACGCTGGAGGGCTTTCTTGATGATGAAGCTGGTGTTGAGTGACCAGCTGAGGTTCTCCGCCAGATGAACACCAAGGAATTTGGCGCTCATGATGATCTCTACTTGGAATCAGTCGATGTTAAGCCGAGAGTGGTCACACTGTGATCTGCTGAAGTCAACAACCATCCCTTTCGTCTTGTCCACATTAAGAGACAGGTTGTTGGCTCTGCACCAAGTTAGTTAGTTGGTGTAACTCCTGTTTGTATGCTGACTCATCATTCTTGCTGATTAGACCCATCACGGTCGTGTCTTCAGCAAACTTAATGATGTGGTTTGAATTGTGCATTGCTGCACAGTCGTGGGTCAGCAAGGGGAACAGCAGTGGACTGAGCACCCAGACTGACTGAGGTCTCCCATTCAGGAAATCCAGGATCCAGTTGCAGAGGGAGGTGTTTATTCCCAACATGCTCAGTTTCTAAATCAGCTGCTGCGGGATGATTGTGTTGAATGCTGAACTGAAGTCTATGAACAGCATTCATACATAAGTGTCTTTATTTTCTAGGTGTGATAGTGCAAGGTGAAGGGTGGTGGTGATGGCATTGTCCGTGGAGTTGTTGGGACGATTCAGATAATTTCTTATTTTGTCAAGAGAGTCTTTGACTCTTGTTCTATAACCAGAACCATTTTGGAGGCATGCTTGAATGGAACACCCCATTGAACCATGGCAAGTGAAAACTAAATTGTATTCTGTAGTCACCCTGTACTGTACACAAGACCCATTGTGAGATGTTGGGCAGAAGCTTTTCCACTGCTATGAAATTAAATAAGGGAAACAGTCTCTTGAAATTGGTGGATTCCTGGCTAGAGTTATAAAGGATGTTCCAAAAACCTGTAAATGCAGCTCAAGTTCGCTGAATGGGAAATACTGTTATGCAAAGCTGGCCAAAGTCTTCAGATTTCCCCCTTGCCGCCAATTTGACTAATTATTTTCAATCCTTGATTAGTTGCACACTACACACATTACCTGCTTTTTCCCTAATCTGGGATCACAGGGGCCTGCTGGCTCCCATCTCAGCGCACATAGGGCAAGAGGCATAGTTACCCCCTGGGTGGGTCGCCAGTCCATCTCAGGGCTACACACAGACAACAACCTTTGTTTGTGGGTTGAAGCAAGGTTACGATGTCCGAGTTCTAGGTGCTAGTCTGGAGCTAGGTCTTTTTCCGAGTCCCATTCCGGTGTAGATTTAATGTACGGTTTTGTTTAGTTCTTGTTTAAGTTTGTACTTACCATTAATAAAAGTGTGTTCTCGCAGTTTGGTTCCTGCATGTGCTTTAACCATAACAGAATAATCCGCCGAAACATGGAGCCAGCGAGACATGCGCAGGTAGTACCCTCTATTGCAGAAAAGTTTTATGTTATGACACAAGCTCCACCTCGAGCTGCGCCGGCGAGTAGAGTTTTCTTTGAGCTCCCCGCAAGGTATAATGGCGTGTCGGATTTTTGCGATAATTTTATTAAGTGTCAAACACATTTTGAACATTTTGTTGTTTTGCTGCTTGTGCGCAGGATAGCATGGATATTGAACTTTTTTTGCGGTAATGCTCGAGGTGTTTGGCAGTTGCCACGTGTGTGAGTCTGGCAAACCATGGAGCCCCAGGATGGTCCAGCTCCACCAAAGGATACATTTGGGCAGCGCGGTGGCATAGTGGTTAGCCTGGTCGCCTCACAACAAGAAGGTCCCGTGTTCGATTCCCGGGTCTGGATCTTTCTGTGTAGAGTTTGCATGTTCTCCCCGTGCTTGCGTGGGTTTCCTCTGGGTACTCCGGTTTCCTCCCACAGTCCAAACACATGCAGATTAGGTCGATTGGTGATTCTAAATTGTCCATAGAAGTGAATGTGTGTTTGAATGGTTGTTTCTCTATGTGTTGCCCTGAGATAAACTGGCGACCTGTCCAGGGTGTACCCCTGCTTCACACCCTATGTGTGCTGGGATAGGCGCAGCAGACCCCCGTGACCCCGGATTCAGGAATAAGCGGGTAAGAAGATGAATAAATGAATGAATCTATCTGTTTCCTTTTTATCATCTGAATCGTTTGTTTTGAGAGTTTTCCTAGGTTTTTTATACATAGTTTCTGCCTGTTTTTTTATTCCATTAGCTTTTTAGGTTTGTGGTTATGTCTACTAGGTCATGCTATGTATAGGTTTAATCAGGTTTTACTCTCTGTCTTGTTTTAGCCAGCGTCTCCATGCCTGCCTGTCTCCGAATCCATGCCCACCTGCCTTCGTGACTTGCTGTCTGTCAGTTTACGTGCTTTCTTGCCTATCTGTCTGTTTTGGCGTCTGACTGTATGTCTGTTTCATTGCCTGCCTCTGTCTGTTTCTGTTCTTATTCTTCCCAGTCTCTAGTTCTTCTCCGTCTGACCCCTTTCCGTCCTTCCCGTGCCTCTCTTTTTCTCAGTGTCAGTCTTCTTCCCTGTGCCGTTCTGTCCTTGTCTTTATTTCTGTTCCTGCCCCAGCTCTTGTCCCTGTCAGTCCACCTTCTTGTCCTTCTGTCCTTTCACGTTCTGTTCCTCTATCGGTCCTTGTCAATCTGTCATGCTCTGTCTCAGTCATTGTCCCTCTGTCTTGCTCTGTCTCAGTCCTTATCCCTCTGTCTCACTCTGTTTTGGTCCTTGTCCCTGTCTCGCTATGTCTCGGTCCTTGTCCCTCTGTCTCGCTGTCTTGGTCCGCATTCCTCTCCCTTGCTCTGTCTCGGCCCTTGTCCCTCTGTCTCGGTCCTCGTCCCTTGCTCAGTCTTGGTACTCATCTCGTCTCGCCTCTCTCTGTCTTAGTTCTCGCCTCTCTCTGGCTTGTTTCTCAGTCTTGGTTCTCGCTCCCACTCTTTCTCGGTTCTCTATCCTGCTCTTTCTCAGTTCTCTGTCTTGGTTCTTTCTCCCGCTCTTTCTCAGTTCTCGCTGCTGCTCTTTCTCAGTTCTTGCTTACGCCCTTTCTCGGTTCTCCCTCTCAGTCTGTCTCGGTTCTATTTCTGGTCTGCCTCTGTCCCTGTCTTGGCTTCTGTCCCTGTTCTGGTCTGTCTCTGTCCCGGTCTCAGCCTCTGTTTCTCTCCTTTTTGGATATCTTAGAGTTTCGCCCTAGGAGAACGGCAATAGGCATTTTTTGAAAGGAGGGTAGTGTTCCGAAACATGCCCTACCCCTCCTACGTCACTAACAATCACCTTCTGATTGGGGATGCGATCAACCATCCGGGCAATGGTGCGTTATTTAGGGTGTTTCTTGTTTACTGTTTGTGGATTGAAGCAAAGTTACGATGCCTGAGTTTTAGGTTCTAGTCTGGATCTACGTCCTGTTCCGAGTCTCGTTCCAGGTTTAGTTACGTTTTTCAGTGCAGCTTCAATGTACGGTTTTATTTAGTTCTTGTTTAAGTTGGTATTTACTATTAATAAAAGTGTGTTTTCCACCACGGCACCGTGCTATTACACTACACCCTTTAACAGTTTACATATTTTGCTTTTTTTGCTGTTTTGTTTACATCATACCAATATTTTTATCTTTCTAAAGTTTATTTATTTATAACAGTAGCATACACTCAGTTTGAGTGTTACAGTTACAGTTTGGCATTTGGCAGATGCTCTTATCCAGAGCGACTTACATTTTTTGGTCTCTTTTTTTTTTTTTTTTTTACAACTGAGCAATTGTGGGTTAAAGGCCTTGCTCAAGGTCCCACAGTGGTTGCTTGGTGGGTGTGGGATTCAAACCCCGGTCTTTCTGGTATTAGCCCAACACCTTAAACACTACAATTCCACTTCCCCTCAGTGTTCAAGTGCTTATTCGTTAATTGAAGTATTATTGGAGTCCCCTGGTGACCGCCCTTTACAGCCCTTGAAAACCAATTTTAAAACTTTGTTTGGTTATATGTCTGTGAGAGATTTGAAATTTCAGGATAAATTGTCATTATATGAGTAACAATTGCAAAAAAAATATTAAGAACGAATCCAAATATTTCTAAACCATGCTATTGTTGTTCAGAGCTGGCTGATGCCTTCAAGGAATTTGACTATGATCAGGATGGGTATCTTAACTACAAAGACCTTGCAGAATGTATGAGAACAATGGGGTACATGCCTACAGAGATGGAGCTACTGGAAATCATCCAGCAGATCAAGATGAGATGTGAGTATCCAGTTTGTGTGTGTAAACCACATTCTGTAGTAAAAATCTTATCATTATCATTTCTCGGATAATGTACCCCAGTTTAGTATATGTGTGCATCTGTGTGTGTTTGTGTCGGTGTGCAGTGGGTGGACTAATGGATTTTGATGATTTCTGTGAGTTGATGGGTCCTAGGATGTTGGTAGAGACAGCTGATATGCTGGGACTAAAAGAACTCAAGTGCTCCTTTAAACAGGTGAACATACTTCACTCACATTATTTCATACCAAATATAGAAAATTGCATTCTTTTCTAAATGAAGGTTCTTACTTAATGTAGTTTGATACTAACGGTGATGGAAAGATCACTCTGGATGAGATGAAGGAGGCCACAAAACTATTTCTAGGTGAGAAATTAAGGAAAGGAGAGCTGGAGGAGATTTTAAATGAGATGGACCTTAATGGAGATGGCACTGTGGACTTTGATGGTATCTCTCTCTCTCTCTCTCTCTCTCTCTCTCTCTCTCACATGTTATTAAAAATTTTTAAAAATAACAATAATCTATAGAGCATAATACAGACCGTAAACCATTGAGCGTTTATAACAATTTGATGTGTGTATGTGTGTTTTTCATCAGAATTTGTTATGATGCTGTCAGCCCAGTAGCTGTCACACCAGGTTGTTCTATCTTCTTTCACAATCCACACCTCTTCAATTCAGCTCTGAACCTCAAGAAGAATAGAAATTGAATGAATATTACAGGCATAGAGAACCCATTCTGTGGCTTGTTCAATACTGTTCAATACAATTCTGTGCCTCCAGAGGGAGTTTTATTGTATTAGTTTAGTTTATTTCTAATGTAAGCAGGGAGGGACCTAAGAAATATTTAGAAAACATGTCTTATATTCCAAACCTTTTTAATCAATAAATGTTTTTACATAATATAGTGATCTACATTTGTTGAGTTGTTTACAAGTTTATCAGTAAAAAAAACTTACAAATATGAAAAGTAAACCTCAAAGGCTGCATCTACACTGCAGATCTTGATGCCCAGTTCCGTTGTTGGGACTCGCTTACATCATCTTTTAAAAATTATTTGTATATGTATTGTACTCTCCACAACAAAGAGGACTCAATAGATGTACGGAAAAGGAAAAGTGTGTGTGTGTGTGTGTGTGTGTGTGTGTGTGTGTGTGTGTGTGTGTGTGTGTGTGTGTGTGTGTGTGTG
>JAOTRA010000026.1:690601-704872 GCA_026260255.1 Pseudolaguvia tuberculata | reverse complement strand
GAGGAGGTTTATGGATGTGGTGAGGGAAGATATGCAGGTAGTTGGGTTGAAAGAGGCAGATGTAGAAGACAGGGTAGTGTGGAGAAGAGTGATCCGCTGTGGCGCCCCCTAACGGGAGCAACCGATAAGGAGTAGTAGTAGTGTAGTTGTGTTTAAATCTTCAAATCTACTCTGGTTCTAAAGTTCTCCAGCATTTACTGATCATTAATCTCATATTTAGCTTTAACTTTTCATGGAGCTTGTATATCATCTAAATAAGTCATATAACTAATATGCAGCCAATTAAAAACAATAGTTTGTATGTCGTTCTGGACAACAACGTCAACGTTATGCCTAACTGTAACTGTATTGAGAAGAACTTTTCTTTTCCTAAAGAGGGCGCAGGTGTGCCAACCTTTAAACATCACTCTGAAGTGAAGTATTTCTTAAATCTTCATTCAAATGTGTGTATGGACAATCCTGCAGCTTTTATCTTCTATTTTCAGTCAGTAGATAGAATATACCATAGATTTGTTCATACCTACTGATTTCCATGTTCGAGCATTGACTCAAGTCAGCAACTTGTTAATTGATTAATAATTCATTAAATAAATCAAAATGATAGTTAGTTGCTTATTAAATTAATAAATAAAGGATGGACTTGTGAATAAATAAGTTATATATAAACATCTATATATCATCATATATATATATATATATATATATACATACATAAACACACTAGTATATTATTACTTAAAAGTATATATTTGGCTATAAATTAACTTTCTAATTTATGTCCGTATTTTCAGGTAGGATGAATGTGTACAAGAAAAAGTCTAGTTTTATATTAAGTATTATTATGTAGTAATATTTTGTTCTACAGAACATCAGTGTAACGCTAAAGCTGAAGCAAAAACCCTGAAATGATGATTTTAAAGTGCAACTCAAATTAAAGCCCTGCAATGGGCTGGTGAACTGTCTGGGATGTACCCGTACCGCTCGCCCGATGTGCACTGTGATAGGCTCCAGCAGACCCCTGTGACCCTGAATTATGGAATAAGCGGTTAAGAAGATGAATGAACTTAAATTATTATTACTCATTTTTAATGAGATTTAGTTTCTGTAAGACAAATTAACCAAAATATACAGAAGAGCCCACACACTGCTCTTTTTACCTTCAAACTATTTTTTTGGTTAAAAAAAAAAAACAAAAGGCATTGAACTTTTTGCAAATTGAGCTTTAATAGTTTATGAGAGAAAAACAAACAGCTGAATTTATTTACAAACAGTAAGACAGTCTTTCTCCATGTTTAACTGCACATACCGGCTTTCACTGATTTTATTTTCATCAGTACCACCGATTTAGGAAATCAGTAACCAAACCTCTGCCGATTACACTGAGCTGTCCTTTACACATTAATCTACACATACATGGTCGAGGTTTATGAGGGAAGTGTGATCAAGGAAGAAAAAAAATAATAAAATGGAATATCGAAGCCTTTAAAATCTTTTTCTCTTAAGAATCTCTGGCTTCCAGTTGACCGGATGGGTTTCCTCAGTCTGAAAATCAGATAATATAAGAAGAAAAGCCGGACAATAAGAAATGAAATAGAATTGACAAACTTTAATGTGATTAAAAGTACTGATATTTAAAATATTAATATTTATAAGGCATTTGGTAGAAACCCTAATCCAGAACAACTTACATTCTTTTTTTATACAGCTGAACAATTAAGGTTAAAGGCCTTGCTCAGGGGCCCAGCAGTGGTAAACAGGAAGTTCTGGGACGATCCTTCAATTAGCAGCCTTAATCACTGCACTTCACTCATTGTAGGAAGTGGTAGCTTAGTAGCTATTAGTGTTGGTCTAATACCAGAAAGACTGGGATTCAATTCCACCAAGCAACCACTGTGGGGCCCTGAGCAAGGGCCTTAACTATCAGTTGTAAGCTGCTCTGGATAAGAGCGTCTGCCAAATGCTGTAATTGTAATTGCACCACCACTTCCCCATTTATTTATTTCAATGTTTAAAATGTAATTTAATGCAGTATTTAAATCTACAATCGGTAGTAATTTTGTGCAGTTAAAAAAAGATTTTTCTTGCTAAATAAATAAATAAATAAGGTTGCCCCTTACCGCAGTGTCGTCCTCCCTGTACACTTTAATGGTTTTGTCAGCCTCCGCTGTAATTAAACGGCTCCCGGAGTGATCAAACACGCAAGAGAAAATCCCTGATTCGCTGTCCAGCGAGCCGGGCTGCACCGCGGCATGGATCCGCTGGAAATTATACCCCGTCCTCCAGTCCCACATGTGGATTGTACCATTATCAGCTGAACATGGGAGGAGACAAGAGAAGGACAGACATTACAAAAGATTATTTGTAACTGGGAATTTCTTAATCCATAAAACAAAGAAAAAAAGGGGGATAGGGGGGCAAACCTCCAGAAACCAGGACTCCATCAGAGTTTACTGCGAGTGTGTTGATGATGGCGTTGTGTCCCGACAGATTCTGTATGAAATTCCCGTCAGGAAATTTCCACTGTTTGATATTGTCTGGAGATCCCGACGCAAATGTGTATCTAAAAAAGAAAAAAAAAAAAAGTGTTAGTCCTTTAAAAGGTGTGTAACGGTAATATTTACTGCATGATGATCTGGTGTTCAATGATTTCAGTGAAGACGCTCACTGTTTCGGATGCAGCACCAGCCCTCGTACTGATTTCTTGTGATTGGTCAGTGTTGCTCTGGTTTTCCCGGCAATCAGATCCCACAGTCTGATGGTGGTGTCATGACTTCCTGCAACACAGCAGCAAAACCAACCCATTTAAAGGAGTGTTAAAATGTACATCCTTTAATACTAATTTATATATACACACACACACACACCTGTGATGATTTGAGGCTCCGCACTCTGACACCTTACTGTAGCTACAGTGTTGGTGTGGCCAGACAGTGTGTGAGCATTGGCCTTGGTTCGAATGTCCCAAACCTATAAAATACACATTAATTGATACAGATCTAGATTTTCTTTACTACATGCCATTTTACAAATTTGTGCGTGTGAGAGACTCACTCTGGCTGTAGCATCACGGCTGCAGGTCACCAGAACGTCGATAGTGGGATGCAGGTCCAAGTCATAAACAGCGCTCAGGTGACCATGGTAGTGGCGGATAACCTGCAAACACACAAGTTTTACGCCACTGAAAAGGAGCTAGTTAAGTTAAAGGTTATAGTGCAGGTCCATGTCTACAGTGTGTGTGTGTGTACCTTGTTGTATTCCAGATCCCAACACTTGACCTGTTTGTCCTCTCCACAGGAGAACAGATACGGGCTACGTGTGCTCACAGCCACACCTCTTACTGTACTAATGTGACCTGTTAGAGAGAGCTTCAGCCTCCCACTGGCCAGATCCCAAATCTACACAAAAACGCACACACAATCTATCCGTACCTCTTTGTATATTCAGAATACCTAAGATGATTAATAATATAATAAAAAGTTAAAATGATTACAACTGAATTGCTTCAACGCTACAGTGGATATAAAAAGTCTACACACATGCCTGTAAAAATGTCAAGTTTGTGTTGTAAAAAAAAAAAAAAAAAAAAAACCAGATTCATGATAAATAACTTCAGAACTTGTCACATTTAACTTAAACTATAACCTGTACAATTTAATAAGTCAAACTGAAATCATTTAGGTAAGGGGAAGTAAAACTAATTAATAATAGTTGCCTAAGTGTTCAAATTAAGTAATCCCGTTCAAACTAATTTTAAATAAAAGTCAGTACACACACACATCATTTAGTGGCAGCTTATAGCAAAAGCTTTGGTCCACGGAGACCAAACATTAGAGAAATATCATTGAAAGCATCAGTGAGGAGAAGGGTACAAAGGAATTTCCAAGTCAACGGATACATCATGGAACACAGTGAAGACTGTCATCGTCATCATTATGACCTCGCATTTTAACTGGAGTGTGCAGACTTTATATTCACACTACAGGTAAACTTGGTATAAATCCTCATGACTGCAACCGCACCGAATGGGATCTGTTTAATTCAGATTTGTTCTACCTCCATATTTAATATTAAATACAAAAGGACAGATATTTTGCAATTTGATCCCAGTGTAAGTGGTTATGTTGACATTACAGCAAACAGTATACTACAAACAGTTGCTATATAACAGATTTCTCTAAAGACGCTCACATTCCCTCCACTTTGTTTTAAATGTGGAGTCCAGAATAAACGGCTACAATAAAATCAGAGCAAATATCAGAATCGAACACTTCCCATTGAACAGCAAAAAGAGACGGAACCAAAACACTCAGCACTTCAATGTGTTACATACCTTAATGGTCCTGTCTGCAGACCCAGTAACAAACCACTGGTTTCCAGGCTCTACTGCTAAACACCGGACCCAGCCAAGATGACCACTGATTACCTACAACACACACACACACACACACACACACACACACACACACACACACACACACACACTAATAAAACACAACTGAGAGAAACAATACAAGCGGAGAAATAAAGGAAAGACAAGAGGAACATTAGTGTCTTAATTAGGTAACAAAAAACAGACTAGAGAAATTACATTAACCGTATAAGATACACATTTCTCTTCCTACTTCTCCTTATCCTACTCTCATTCATCCTTCACCTCCTCTACCTTTAATTCCACCTCTTTCATATCCTTTTTATCCTCTTCTTATTCTCTTTTCCTCCTCCTCCAAATCATCTTACACATCATAATCCCTCCTCCTCCTCCTCTGGTCTTTCCTTTCTATTATTACTTCCCCCTCTCTGTCTCCTACTCCTCTTTTCCTTTTTAATTTCTCTTAAAACCCTCTGCCTCTTATTCCAGTTTATGCTTTTCTTTTTTTCCCCGTGCTCCTCTGGCCCCTACCCCATCGTTTACACACCATCTCTCCTTTACTTACCCGGAAAAGTTTCCACGGTGGGTGCCACTGTGGTTTGGGCATCGTTGGAGCTTTCCTGGGAATTAATGTTGAATTCTTCATCCCTCCTGCCTCCATTAATGCCTGGACAATCAGACAGAAGTAATCATAAGAAAGAATGCTATATAAATCAATGCCATTCATTTTGTGCATTTGTTCAATTCAAATGAATACAGAACAGGGCATCCAGCGTAAAACCAAGTCGAATGTGCGGATCGTGGATCTGCTGTGGCAACCCCGAAAGGGAGCAGCCAAAGGACAAAGAAAGACAGAACAGGTGAATTGAATGTAAATGCAGTCTACTCACCAACGTGTGTGGTGCATGGGATCGCTCCGCTGCTCCGGCATGCCTGTGGATATCTCCAACACTGGCTGCAGTTCGAGCCATGTCTTGCCTACACACACACACACACACACACACACACAGTACATTACCGCAAATTATCCATTTAATACATATGGAGACTTAACTAGTGTGTATGTGTTTGCCTTTACTTTGCTTGAGAAGGAAGCAGAGCGAGTGACATGGAGTGAACTGCGGCTTCGCTGGGCATCTTCTGCAACTGTGTGTCAGCGGTGAGAGCGACTCCTGAATAATATTAGTCAGTAAAACTGTTTAAGGTTTGTGTATAAATTTACTCAGCAGGCCTTGTATTCTAGCCTCAGTGTTCCGGACCTACCTGGGGCAGATGGATATGGGTGTGTTCCTGTAATTAAGTACTCCGCGTCGCTCTCTGTGAAAATACAGACAAACTGACTTACATTCCTGATTGTTTAATACAAATTAAATTATATGGGGAAAAATATACAGAAACTAATTAATTATAATAATAAACTAAATATTAGACTCCTTTACAATCACTACCCTAATGCTCAGCCTGTGTGTGTATGTAGTCATAAGCAAGAAAGTATATTCATCCTCACCACCTGACGTGTATCCAGAGGTGTTGTACGGATCCGCCACAGTTGAGGACAACTTGCCTTTTCCTTCTTTAAGGACAGGCATGTGCAACACCGGGCCGTATTCTGTCCTGAGCTTAGTGGCCATCTTCAGCTTATGACTGAAAAGCAAAATTGCAGCTGATTTGTAGCCTTCTATCAAGATCAATCTCAATCCATCTGATGAATAGAATGTCTGAGAACTTACAGTAACAATGTTAATAAAACGTACCTCTCTTCACCCTGAGAGACCTGTTTAGACTGATCAGCTACAAACATGTCATGGCTTCTCTTCAGAGACCTGAAGACCAGCGTGTGGACCGAGTGCTTCTGCACCTCCTGGATGTGAAGAACAAACCAACAGACAAGGTGAAACTTGACACTCAATCTCCGCTAATTAATTAGAATAAACCATTTAGAAGGAACCTCTGGAAATTATTTCTTTATTACATCTTTAAAATTGTCTTCTTGTCCACTAAACAACTTTCTTTCCTGTCAGTACGGGAGTGAATTTTATTATTAATTTTACTATTAAGAATATTACCACTATTCTTAATAATTTGCTTTAACTTGGTAGACTTAATCCCCCAAACGATTAGTCTTATTTAAACGGATTAATGTAATCCCATCACGATATTTAAATCATATATTAATACACAATCAATTGATGTTCCCTATAAGGCATTCCCAGCGCTTCTATACTAGCATTAGCAGCAAAGCTTAACTTCGCTAACCAGATAAAAACCCGTGTTATAGCTCAATTACTCCATACATTTGCAATAAAACACGAAAAAGTCAATGCAGGCCAAACCTCCGTCATGTTCGACGTTTTTCCGCTTTATAAAATGTATAAGTTTTGGGTGAAATAAAATGAAAACACGCTGCATGAAGTAGAAGGCGGTACTCCGGAAACGACTATGTTCTACTTCCGGCTTGCACGACTCGTTTTGTGCTCTCTTCTTCGTGTGTGATAGTCGTTTGCCATTATTCACCTAGTGGCACAATGTGGAATTGCACCGTGTTAATGCAAAAACATCCAGAGAAAATACGTCTCTTCTTTACGAATTAATACATCCAATTTAAGCAAAGGGCTGGTTAGCACGGGCGCCTCACCATAAGAAGGTCCACGGTTCGATTCCGAGGCCGGAGAGCTTTTTGTGCAGTTTGAATGTTCTCCCCGTGCTTGCATGGGTTTCTCCGGTTTCCTCCCACAGTCCAAAACATGTACATTATGTTGATGTTGTCCATAGGAGGGGGGAATGTGTGTGTGTGGTGGGGAGGAAAGAGGGGGGGGGTTGTCCATGTGTGGCCCTGCGATGGACTGGCGACCTGTCCAGGCTGCCTCTCACCCTATGTTCACTGGGATAGGATACGGCAGACCCCCGTGATTAGGGAATAAGCGGGTAAGATGAACAAATGAATTTAAGGAAATAATTAGAGGAGCATCCGAAATCTACTCCAATAAGTAAAGCTGGATTTTCCACACTTAATATTTTTATGTAAATGATATTCTTTCATAAACATATACACAAATATGGTTTAGTTTTGGGTGGTTGCAAAAATGTGTAAAAAAAAAAAAAAAAAAAAAATGGGGATTAAACCCCAATACTAAAACAAAATGCAAAAGGCAACTCTGATAAAACCACACGTCCAGTACAAAACCTTTTTTTTTTATTATTCTTTTTCCATGGCCAAAACATCTAGAAAAATATCCAACAAAAAGCTTACATTTTGCACAAACAGAATCATGTTGAGGAAAAAAATGGAACATAAAAGAAAAGAAATTTTTTTTTCACATTTTCTCCTCCATCATTAATAAAACCACATTCTTGTTTGTCGTTGTCATCGTCGTCACGGTGAGTGTGTGGAGGTTCAGGTCAACCGTCTGCACAGTATCCTGAATCATTCGATAGTTGGGAGTTGGAGCTACGGTTCGAGGCCGAGTTGTTCCAGATGTCCAGGTTCATATGAGGGCCAAACGGGTTAAAGCTGGAGAAGTTCTTAGAGGATAGCGGCTCAGGAGTAAAGGGAGATGGTGGAGAGACGGGCACTGAGCGCTCAGTATTAAAGTGGCTCTGATAAGGCTCACTCTGAGGTGTCCAGATCGAGCCGAACAGACTGGAGGAGATCGGAGACAGACTCCGAGTGCCTGAGAAATACGGCTGAGAGAGAAAAAGAAGAACGATGAGAAAGGGATATTACCTGTTAGACCGAATGGCGTCACTTTCCTATCTTATCATTACAATACTTTGATATCATTTACAATACAAATGAGTGTAAATACTATGACATCCATAGTTTGATTTTTATAGACATACAAAGTGTGATTAAGAAAAATAGAATATTCAGGAAAGTCACCTTGCTGGTCATGTCCCAAGAGGAAGTGACTTTGTGCGGTGTTTCCTCACTCCAGCTGACCTGCGTCTGAGTTTCCCGGCAGGGGAAGCCGTTTTGGTAATTTACGTTCCCTTGGGTGGACAAAAGAAATAACCAAAATATAGACACATAATACCAAAAGACAGAGACACAAAGAATTTCTTTCTACCAGTTCCACCACTATTGTGGAATACCCGGTATGAACCCATGTAAGCACAGGGAGAACAGGAAAAGTTCACAAAGTTGCTTTCTACTTTCTTTCTGGGAGGCTATAGTCCTAACCATAGACAATGAGGAGGAGGAAGGAAAAGGGGGAGAAAGAGCCTGAAATAAAGTTACCTGACAGCATGTAGTCATTTGAGGGGCAGTAGGTATATGGGTTGCTGCACTGACTGGCTGCATTGTTCCACAAGAAACTTCTGGAAAGAGAAAATAAAACAAGCTTTAAAAAACACACACACTAACAGTATTCCAACATCAATGAATTACCCGCCCGCCCAGTCACTCATCAACCTAACCGCCCATCCATCCATCCTGCTGCCCATCCATCCATCCTGCTGCCCATCCATCCATCCTGCTGCCCATCCATCCATCCATCCATGTCGTACCCGTTAAAGGGGTTAGAGTTGTTAGAGTTACAGCTGGAATTCTGATGGTAGGTGCCACGTGGTTCTGGCATGTTGTACCTGAACCCATTGGTGAGAGGAACAGAAGGAGCTGACCATGTCTCCTCCGGCAAGTACGCACCACTTGAGTCTGAAAACGACATCAGTCAAATATTATTTCATCAAAAGCACATCTTTTCTATTTCTCATCAGCTGCTTGAAATTATTTTCACCTGAGCTTCTATCTAAACCTGCAGCCACACCAGCAAATCTCTGAGACAGAGCAGGACCTTCCGGGTTCACGTAAAGATTGTTCATGCTGTAACACACACAATTATAAAAAGTTTAGACTATTAAGAACAAAATTTAAGCAGGAAATTTACTCTCTCACATGTGTCTCCTTGTGTTTATAGGTGGGGCTTTTATTACCTTTGAGTTTTAGAAGTGCAGTTTGTTGATGGATAACAATCACGTTCGGATTTGTACATGTTGTACTGCACAGGATCTCCTGAAACCCAGAACACAGAAATGTAGAATAAATGGTAGTGTGTACAGTGATGTGATGGCAGTCACTGTGCGAGTGTTTGCCACTCACTCTGTCGTGCTCTGCTGGGATCCTTCTCTCCCTCTACGCTGCTCCAGCTTCCCCATGACCCCCTGCTAGCTCTGACGCTGCCTGAAGAGCTTCCAGAATCAGAGCCTGACTCCCACTGAAGCCGTCGTTCTGGAGCCTTCCGCCGGGGTCTGGCTAAACCCACTCCTGACCAAACACACTCATTATCAGCAGCTGATAATAACCAGGATTCGTTATAAGAAAATGATGAACACTGGTTCTATGCTTCCCTTACCGTTTTGTTTAAAAGGACTCTCCACTGCTGCCGCTGCTTTAGGGCTTTCCAGTTTTACACCGACTGAGTGGTTACGGGTTCTAGCTGCATCACGAGGTTCTCTGTACCAGGGTTCCCTCTCGATGTCCACCATCATAACGCCACTCTCTCTGAGCCTGTAAATGAGTTAGCATTATTATTAACAATTTATAGAACAATATAAAGGACGAAAACAGGGTTTCATTTTAATGGTGGTCCAGTCACGGCTCTGAGGTTGAATACCTTGAAGTTTAAAAGAGTTTAAAACTCGTATTTTATTTATTTTTATCAAAATGACTATGTGAGAGTTAAGAGCTTTGCTCAGAGTTGCTTAATAATGCTGGGATTAAAATCCACAATGGAACCTTCTCATATGCAATTCAATACCTCAGGCAGAAATCTATAAATGTAATATTTCTAATAAAAACTCTTATTTTATAGAAACCGTGTGACTTACAGATTACAGTGTGTGGAAATTTTGATCTTAATATGGAATTTCACATTGGGACATTCCAAGACCCCAGCCTTATTATTATTTGGGCAGTGGTGGCTCAAATGGTTAAGGTTGTTGTTGATCGGAAGACCAGGAAGACTCTGGGTTCAATAGCTGACCTTGCACTCTGACCCCCCAATTGATGGGATATGCGAAGAAAAACATTTCACTATATGTTGTACTATATGTGTATAATCCTGTATGTGATAATAGAATGATAGAAAGCCATTTTAATTTAATGAGATGCATATAAAAGCTGGTGGTTTTCTTGTACACTTAAACACATTGATTCTTTTTCCAGGAAAGCATGTTGAACAGGCTAATATCAGGACAGTGAACTGGAACTGGTGTTATTACAGTGTTAAGTTTTGCGTGTGAACCGACTCACCCCGATACGGAATCGACAGGCTTCCTGCGGTTCTTTCCCGAGTTTTTCCTCGTTTTGGTGTTGGAAATGGGCACTGTGAATTCAGAGTCCTTCTCTGGTCTCTTCTTCTGGGAGACGCCACTGTCTCTTGGCTAAACATGAGAAGATTGAGAGCACAAACTTGAGCCATAAACAAATGTGTTGATCACGATAAGACTGTGTCCCCCTTTTAAATCGTATCCCATCATGCCACGTTATAAGCGAGACAATTATTTGATCGTTATCTTTAGTATACGAATTACATTATGCATAAAGTTCTCGGATAATATAATACTCCTGCCTCAATTATGTATAGGTCTTCTTCTTCTCATTTCGGCTGCTCCCGTTAGGGGTCACCACAGCGGATCGCTCTTCTCCACCCTACCCTGTCCTCTACATCTGCCTCTTTCACCCCAACTACCTGCATATCTTCCCTCACCCCATCCATAAACCTCCTCATGTAGTCTTCCTCACACTCACTCCTATGAATAATTTAGAATCACTAATCCACCTAATGTACATGTTTTTGGACTGTGGAAAGAAACCGGAGTACCCGGATGAAACTCAAGCAAGCGTGCGAAGAACATGCAAAACTCCACACAAAAAGATCCTCGGCACAGGAATTGAACCCGGTTTCCTCCCACAGTCCAAAAAACATGCATATTCGGTTAATTGGTGATTCTAAACTGCCCATAGAAGTGAATATGTATGTAAGTGGTTGTTTGTTTATATGTGTGTGGCACTGTGATGGACTAGCGATCTGTCCAGGGTGTACCCCTGCCTCTTGCCCTATGTGCTCTGAGATAGGTCCCGCAAACCCCCATGACCCCGAATTAGGGAATAAGCGAGTAAGAAGATGAATGTATGAATGAATGAAGCATAAAAATATTGCGTCACCCTTAAATATCTCACATCCAATTTGTTTCAATATTTACATGCATACCTCTGTATTTAGGTTTTCTCTTTTTTCCTGATCTTTTCTGCGATTGCACCTGCTCTCCACTTGTCCATCCACATGAGTCTGAGGCATGTGATGGGCTGTGATGCTTTCAGGAGAACCAGGAAGCATTTCCATAGGAAACATATCTCCTGGTAGGTTCTTTTCCTCCATGATCTGTTCTTTCTGTTCTGTGTGAAGTACTGACTCGATTAAAGCATCGTCAATATTATTGTTGTTATTACAGATATCCGGATCCGGGTCAAACTTCTGTTCCTGTCTCTCTTTATCCAGTGGAGGGGTAAAATTAACATTAGGAGCATTAGAATTTGCTGAAGAGCTGCTTTTGTATCTGTAAAGGAATGAAACTCTTGTTTGTTTTTTCTGATGTTGGGTGGAGCCTCCGCTGCTCTTTCTGGACAAGGTTTGGGATCGAGCTGTGCCACTGGCTACGGCTGTGGATCCCCGTCCTTTTCCTTTATCAGATGGGTGACTTGTGTCGGAATAACTTTTACAGCTGCCTTTAGCTTTACTGCAAAATTAAAAAAAACAAAAGATGGTAAAGATACATGCTATCTATTTAACTTTATATTTTTTTATATAACTGATTAATCAAATTCATTCTGATTATGTTTTAGAGATCGGAATGTTTATGTTTATTGACTTGTATGTGTTTTTGTACACTATGGGTAGGGGTGCAAATGTGGTGGCACACATTCTGGTGTCTATGGAAAATTCGAGCCTCAACAGCATTTCTATGTGTATGTGTGTGTGTGTTGGGGGGGGGGGGCAGGTTGGTGGCAGCACTGGGTGTTACCTGGTGTTGTTAGAGGTATTCTGGCTGCTGTTATCACGGGGATTGGAGTTCTGATTGCTGCGTGGCGTTGGAGTGGAAAACTCTCTCAGGATAAACTGGGCCTGGTGAAAGGCCATGAGACACACTCCGGCCAGCGAAAAGCTAAATCACACAACACAAAGCACAAGAGTGTTTTATTGTAACGTGCTAAATGCCAAACTGTAACGTTGACATTTTTCTGGAATGATGTGTGCATGCGTGCGTGTCTAACCAGGTGAAGATGAGTGTGATGACCCAGAAAGACTCCTCCCAGCTAGGTCCAGGGACGACCTGAGCACACAGGGGCAGCATGTGATGTGGCAGAGTGACGTTTAGTGTGAAGGTGAATAAAGTGCCACGCTCAGTTATTAACGTTAGGTCTCGGATGACCCATGAAGATGTGAAATCTGGTGTGAACCTGAAAAAAAAAAAACTATTATTAAAAAAATAATAATAATAATAAAAATAAATTTAAATGGGTTAAATTGGAATGGGTAAAATTATTTTATAAACGGTTCAATCTGTGTGTAAACATACGCAATGGTGATTTCGGAGGAAGAGTTGTAATCGACGCGGAATGGTCGACACTGCAGCACCTCGAACCCATAGCCTTGACATTTATAGCCATTAATGTTCATGGACATGATGGTGAGCGGAAGCTCACCGGCGTTCTCCACTTTAAAACTCTTCTGGATGGCGAATAGAGGCTTGTTGAGGTGATTGCGCAAACCTGCGAGAAACAATAAGGACAAAACACTGCATTGCCTGCGAGCTAAAAAAACTTACAAATGGACAGTGACTGCAACCGACTCAGTCTTACCATCTCTGCACTCCATCAAAGTAGACTGAGGAACATTAAAACGCAGCGACGCCCCGAGACCGGGTAGTTTCCCCCCGACACGCAGGAGCTCCTTTGCCCCAAATCCTTTCACTAACACGAGGTCAAAGACCGTCAGGTTATTCCTGAGAAAAGAGAGCGGTGGTCACATCAAATAATAAATAAAAATAGAACAGTTGATATATATCTGGATTATAAACTCTCCCATTGTTGCTGTTGTACAGTGAACATACCTGATGAGGAGAACAGAGGTGACAGGTTTGTGTTCAGACGGTGTGTATACTACAGTCACAGTCCTCGTCTCCCACGGCTGCAGAACCATCCTCTGCACACTGTCACGTTGGTGAACCTTTTGAGACTGAACATAAAGACAGATCACATTTCATTTCCTCTCCTTCTTCATGTAAAGGATTCAGAAACTGTTTATCAAACTTATAAACAAAACCAGTTACTCCAGTTTCCTTCCACAGTCCAAAAACATGTACATCAGGTTGTTTGGTGACTGTAAATGTCCCATAGGAGTGAGTGTGGTGCCCTGCGATGGAGTGGTGACCTGTCCAGGGTGTATCCCTGCTTTTTTCATGGTTTTTGGACTGTGGGAGGAAACTGGAGTACCCTGCTAACCCTATTCTGGTCGTATGTTAAGTGTTACATAAACATGTCTTTCACCTTAATGAGGAAAAAGTACTGTTTATTCTTCAAGTTTTTAAAAGCAACCCGTAAATGTTTTGGACTCGCCATAGCTATGACTCCTGTAGTCCTGTAATTTCATCCATGCCACCGGTAACTATTATACAGTTTGTGAACTTAAGGAAGTCTATACTTCCTTAAATCTAATACATATTTAAAAAGATATTAGTGTGTGAACACTTGCATTACCCTTTGCCTTTAAATTACAATGCAAATTTATTCTACCTAAGGCAGTCCGTTAGGTGGTTATCTTACACCTCCAACACACACACACACACACACACACACACACACACACACACACACACACACACACACACACACACACACACAC
>JAOTRA010000026.1:292370-304988 GCA_026260255.1 Pseudolaguvia tuberculata | reverse complement strand
ACTGTGGGAGGAAACCGGAGCACCCGGAGGAAACCCACGCAAGCGCGGGGAGAACATGCAAACTCCGCACAGAAAGAGAAACCCGGGACCTTCTTGTTGTGAGGCGACCGTGCCAACTACTACGCCACCGCGCCGCCCTTGTAACATTATTGACAATTTTTTTTCATTAGACATAAATTGTACAGTTCAGTAGTTCCGCCCTCTGGTGGTCAGCGGCGGAACTAACGAACTGTTCAAGTTACAGTAAACAATCCATGCGTTACTACTCTAACTAAATATTTATATATATATATGTACAGTATATAACTAAAGCATGTGATTAAAACAGTATTTTACAATTAATATAATGCATTACAGTTCACTCACAGACTAAAATAAAATAAATTCTAGAAATAAATTATTGTTTTTGTGTATATAAGAGCCGGCTGCTGCGTGCTGTGTGTTTTAATAAAATGTTTCTTACCTCCGGATGGTCCACACAAACAAAGTCGATATTCAGACTTTTTAGAAGATTTTCTAATTCTGTTCTTAATGTAACGGAGCCCATTGTACTTTCTGGGTTAAACACAATAGACAAGGGGACTATTTTTTATTCCGCATAAGCAGACACATTTCTGTTTCCGGGTGTTCCACGTAAAAGCGCATGCGCAGAAACGCCGCCTGCCAGACCACGTGCCAAAACTTAATTTTTGTTCTTTCCTTTTGTATGATTTAACATGTAGGTTTATTGTTTCAACTTATTAAAATAAATCATTATAATCACCATCATCATTCTTCTCAACATTACCCGGTCCTTTACATCTGCCTCTTTCACCCCATCTATCATCTCCATAAACCTCCTCCTTGCTTTTCCTCTTTTCCTCAATCCTCAGCATTCTTCTACTATTAGACAGGATTAAATGATATAGATAATAATCAATAAACGGCTTCATTGGAAACAGTAACGCCAATTAAACATGTTTTATTATCCATGTTCATGATTACATTTTATTAGCTAAGTTTGGTGTGTGATTGATATGAAGGGAAGAGAAAATAGAAAGAAAAAAAACTTACAGGAAAAAAAGTATTATGAATTGTTGGTGTTAAGTTTAGTCTCTGTTCTTCAGTGATTTAATCGGTATAGAAACACTCATGTCACTGCAAAACTCAGAATGAAAGCTGAGTTTAAGTATAAAAGTTGTGTAGTTAAAAAAAAAAAAAAAAGAAAAAAGAAGATACATCGATATGAATGAACAAAAACATCAATATTCACATTATATCATTTTCCCCCAGAGAAAACTCTGGCCAGTGCATATTCCTTACCTTAACATTCACAGTTCATATCACTCATTAAAATCACATGGCTACATGCGCAAATATTACTGAGATTCCAACTGGTCTCTGATACATACCTTTAATATAGAGGGGAAAATTTCCGATATCCTTTGTGGGTTGTATAATAATTAAATCTTGTAAAATATTTTGTAAAAAGAGCTAGAACACAAAATGAAATGTTATAAGACATACAAATCACAATTGGGCACCAGCTACTCTATCCGAACCCGAGTGTTACCGTACGGTGACCTTTAATTGTCAGGTTTTACACATCACTGTGTTGTATTGTTATCCAGCAATGAGGCAGTGCAACAATACAGCATACAGAGTTCTGTATGTTAAAATCACACTCTTCGAATCAATCACACAGTGACGGTTCAATCGTCCCTTATGAAGAATGACTGGTGTGTTCGGAGAATCAGATTAGCATTGAGCGGTTTACTAAAACAAAAGCACAAACCTTCACTGTGGTGTAGTAAGTTACATAGTATAGAAGTTTTGCTATTATAAAACTGAACCATGTCCAAGTTTGGAACATTTCTGAAACAAAAACCTTGATATCAAAAGAGAGAGAGTGAATGCAGAGACACCTATGCATTACAAAAATCATTGACTGCACCTTTAAAAAAAAAAAAAAAACACAAAAAAGCGCCACTGACCGTTTCTTTAATGTTACCAAAACGTTGATATGATATGAAGGATGTAAGCATGTATTATGTGCACACTTTAAAGTCCTCACTAGCTATGGAAAAACACGGTTGCTACTGTGTGTGATGACGAAAGGATCAGGTGAAATGTTAATGTACGTGTGACGTACGTTACAGTAGGATCAGTTTGGATCTGTTTTTCATTGTCAAATCACTAACAATCTTTCTGTATGAGGAAATATTAACCGGTTTATGAATGACAGCACCCCCGTGACCCCGGATTCGGGAATGAGCGGGTAAGAAGATGAATGAATGAATGAATGAATGAAGCCAAGTCATGTTATGTTTGGTCAGTTATGTCTGAGCAGAATGTGTGTTTAGACAAATCTGCCTGGTCCCAGCAGGTCCTTCTCCTTTGTTGACTATCGGCCTTTGTTCTTCTTGGAGTTTCCCTACAAATGTTCATGTGAAAAAAAGAAAATGTTTATAACACCACCGATAATAAAATATTCATGATGAAGCACTACAGTCTTTATTTCTAGCTGAACAGCTCCAAAAAACAGGCACATTTCTACATAAATAGAACTTAAAATAGTTTCCTTTTTTTTTAGTGTCAAATATAAACAGCAGCTGAATTTGATTAAAGAATATTGATCAATGTATCCAATCAAGGAAATGATACACATTGCAAGAATGATCAGACAACTCTTTAAAAACTGTCGACAACTCAGTGACATTCAAGGATACCAAACAGAGCGAATGCGTCATTTCTGAACACTCTGCATGAAGGATTACTTAAGAACGGGTGAAACTCGTTTTTACCTGCTTTTTCCCCTAATTCAGGTCAGGAAGGTTTGCTGGAGCCCATTTCAGCGCACATAGGGACGAGAGGCAGGGGTATACTCTGGACAGGTCACCAGTCCATCTCAGGGCCACACATAGAAGAACAAATCACACACATACTTGTTGCTTGGTCATCACATTCCCACGATGACCTTGGACGTCACCCCATTTGACGTCCCACCAACCACCAGAACGGTTTATACACGCACGCACGCACGCACGCACGCACACACACATTAATTTTTGTTCAACTCAAATGAGGATGGGTTCCCTGTTGAGTCTGGTTCCTCTCAAGGTTTCTTCCTAATCCCACTCTAGGGAGTTTTCCTTACCACTGTCGCCTCGGTTTGCTCATCAGGGACAAACTCATCATTCATCTGTTTACAATTCATTCTGTAAAGCTGCTTTGAGGTAATAACTGTTGTAAAAAGCACCAAACAAATAAAACTGAATTGAATTTTTATCTGCGTGGGTTTCCTCCAGGTGCTCACATTTTTGGACAGTGGGAGGAAACCCGGGGCACCTGGAAGAAACCCACGCAAGCAACCAGGAATCGAACCTGGGGCCTTCTTGTTGTGAGGCAACCGTGTCGCCCTAAATAAGTATGTATGCAAGTGTATTAAAAGCCACCTATAAGAAGCTGACCTTGTTTCCTAGTTTGAGTGTGTCAATCTCCTCGCGCTGTTTGCTCAGGGTTTCGTTCATGCTGCAGAGATGATCACTCATCATGCTCAGCTGGTCCTCGTAGCTCCTCTTGGTTGTGCTAAGTTCATCCTGTTGAAGTAGAACAGGTGGAATTACCAGTGTGTGTGTGTGTGGGATTTGCTTATTAATGAATAACCATTTTCAGCCAACTACATGTCTTTTCTATGTACTCTGGATGTAAGAGAGGTTTAGTTCCCTGTTGATGTCTGTTAATACCTGAAGAGCCATGATGTTTTGATTGGCTTGCTTCATGTTGTCTGTCAGGGTCTCGCGAGATTTCTCTGCAATAGCCAAACGTTTCGCCAGTGCTCGGCACTAGAAGATAAAGCACAACATACATAATGCACAGAGAAATGTATCACACTGTGTATTTTATTGGAATTAAAAGGTCAATACCGATATGGTTAATTTTAACATTGGTCTTAAAAGGTTTTCTTTTAAATGTGAAAAACAATATAAAATCTGCCTCACTTCTGCGTGAAAGTGTACAGCCTTGCTGTCGGATGTCTGCAGCTGTGTGGTGAGCTCAGCCACACGCGCCATGTAGTGGGTCTTGATCAGGTGTTCTCGAGTCTCTTCATCTCCAACCTGGAGGACGAATGCAGGTTCACACGCAGGATGAAAAGGCGCAGACGGCATGGAAGGTAGTAAAGAGCATAATTTTATTGAAATACTTTGGTATTATTATTAGAGAAAAAAGGACTGTCATTACATCTGCAATGGCAAAGTCTGTCAAATGTTTAATATAAACAATTTTAATGCGAAAGAAGAACTCAGAATTAGGGAACAAGCAAGTAAGAAGATGAATGAATGAATGAATGAATGAATGAATGATTCTTAATAATGATGACTATAATAATAAATTGCAATGAATTCTGAAAAAAAATCAAGCAATGAAGAACTCACGCTCTCATTGATTGACGTTGTGGTAAGCATCCCAATCTGGTGATGGAGAAAAGATTTATATTAATCTGTGACAAAGCAGTAATACAGAATAGAGATTTCCTGCATTAAACAAAGGCAATTTTTTTTTAGATGTAAATGGGACTGACCAAACTATTAGTATAAGACGCATCTACGCCGTCTGTCTTCTCCTCTTTTTCTGTCTCAGCTGGTCCTGTGGAGACAGTGCCGATGTGTGGGGGTGCAGCCGTGCTGTCTCCCAGTGCAGAAGAGAGTCTGGCCTCCAGTTCGGCTATGCGCTGATTCTCTTTCTCCAGTCGAACTCGGCCCAGCTGAGCCTCCAGCAGCCAGTGCTCTTTCTCCTGCTCCAGACGAGCGATTTTCTCCTGACTCTGCTGCACCTACAGTACAGCAATACTATCAGTTCCACCCAGTCAGATTTCTATCATTAATCCTAGCTGGTTATTGTAGTATACTGGTGTTTATGCAGACACTACCTGCTGCATTAGACCCTCTCTGCTCTCTGTGGAGCTGGTAAGGATGCGCCGGTTAGACAGTGCCTTGGTGTAAGGAACAGACTCAGGACGCGTCTGGAAGCCAGACAATGATAAACGATGAGCGAGGATGATTCAGTTTACAGTGCCATGTTATATGAATATATTATAAGTTACTAAACAACAGCAAGTGCCTTCTCACTGACCCTCCTCAGTGCCAGCATGTAGTCAGATGCATGCTTTTTGTTGCTGAGCATGCTGCATGCCTGCTGTGGGTTCAGGCTCTCGTTTCCGGCTCTTGGCCCATACCCAGTCGATGAGGTAAAAAAGTCCAGATTGTTACTAAAGAATGTCGCAATCTGTATGAAATTGAATAAAGACAAAATAGATAATTATTTGCTTTTAGGTTAGGCCTAGACGATGCATTTCACAAGAAAATCTCCAGGTACTCTGGTTTCCTCCTACAGTCCCAATTAAACAACCGGGATTGATACCCATGAGACACACTCTGTTGGCATCCAACAAGGCTCAATACTTAGTCCTCTTCTTTTCTCCCTCTATAGGCATTGCACTTCATTCCTCCCTCAAACTACAGCTTTTGCCCAAGACAGGAAAACTTGCTGATCTCCGCTCCGAGCACTGCTTGCTACTTTGGAATAATTATCATTAACTGTTAAATGATGTAACACTTTTGTACGTTGCTCTGGGTGTCTGCTAAACGATGTAATGGTAATCTAAGCACATCCCTATTGGCTTACCTTGTTTGTGTTATTGGTAAGAGAGACTAGAGAGGAAAGTAAACACTCGTTAGTGGTGCGCAGTTTCTGAGTGATGTTTGGGAGTTCCTGCTCCAGGGCCACCTTCTGACTGTAATGCTTCGACAGCTCTGATATATGAGTGAGAGAAAGAGAATTTTAAATATTAGTGTGCAATTCATTAGCAAAAAAGAATGGAGTTGTTATTTTACTTTTTAACTTTAAAAACAATGAATTCTAACAGCACAGTCAGTGTGGGGTGAGGTTTCACCCTTGGTGGCATCGTGTAGGCCATGTAAACAAGCAGTGAGCTGCGTGAAAACGGCGTTTGAGCTGCTCTGAGGCATGGCATCCAAACGCAAACCTGCAGTAGATAACATCCACATACAAACGTACCACTGATTAACACACTTCTGTCATATGTATATAAACATAGTATGCTTGAAACACAGTATATGCTGAACTCACTAGGTAAGGCTAAAAGACTGATGTAATTCTGAAGCTTCTCAAACACAGCGGTCACCCTTTTCATATCGCTTTGCAGCTCGCGGTTCTTAGTGCTTAAAGACGCTGTGCAGAGAGGGACATCGCACTCTTCATCTAAACTGTACACACATGAAGAGATTATTCCTATTAAGTTATTCCTTCCAATTTTAAAACTTCAGGCTCTTAAATGATCTACCTCTTTAGCTGATAAGGCAGGATTTTCCGCAGAAAGTTTGTATATGTGGAGAAGGATTTGGAAAAATCCTGAAGACTTCCCACTGTCTCCTGTACACACACATACACAAGAATTCTTTCTTTTCTAAAATATTCTCACCCCTCACATTCTCCATAAACTGGAACACTCACCAATATGGTAACCGTGTCCTCTGTAATGCTCTGATGCAGCTGCAGCATGGCCTCCTCTAAGGGGCGCACATAGGCAGCATTCTCATGCAGATACTGTGAGAACTGAACAGCAGTGTGGTTTTTTTAGCTGTTGGTCTTAAAAACGAATAAACTTGCACTAAAGCAATTCAATCAAGCGTGACAGTGTGAGTACCTTCTGATTGAGAGATGAGACAGGTTCGATAGATGAGTCTAGGGGATAAATGTGAATTCTCTGCTCGGTGTAAGAGTGAAAGTTAAGGAGAGCGGAGACCAGATCCTGCACAAAGCTTACAGCCTGTCCTGCTGCATCTCGAGCTTTCAACTGTAAACAGAAAGGGAAAAATTCCCTAAAATACAGAATAGATACAGAGCTACAAAATATAATTTCCTCCAAATAAACCCTTTTCATTTCATCCTTAAAAAATTATGGCAAAATCAAAAACTGAGCAGAGACATAAATGACATTTCTACAAAAGCATAAAACGCAATGGTGTTATTGTTATTTTTTCCATATTCTATACCCACTTATGGTGTGCAGCAATCATGAATAAACCCACGCAAGCGAGAACATGCAAACTAAACACAGAAAGGCCCCTGCTTGGAAATCGAACCCAGGCTTTCCTGCTGTAAGGCATCCGTGCTAACCACTAAGCCACAATGTCTATAAAATCTATAAATATACATGCTAAGCCATGTTGTAGAAAATTCCTAACCAATTAAATTATTTGTTTAATTTTATTTAATGAAACATTTAATATACAAAAAAAAATGTATATTAGTAGTAATAATGCTGCTGATTCTTACCTGATGTCTCCTATTGTGCGTGGGGACATTTAAGCTGTTGTAGTCAATGTATTCTTTAAAAAAAAGAGACAATGTTCAGGGTTAAAAAACAGAAAACGACAGTACAATGGTCATCATTGGGATTTTCCAGATTTTGCACTGGATTTATATATAAACATTTTAACACACCCAAGCCTTTGGTGCATACAGTGGGTACGGAAAGTATTTAGACCCCCTTAAATTTTTCATTCGTTGTTATGTTGCAGCCATTAATGAACACACAGCCCTCCATATTGGCCGAAAACACCAAATTGCTGATTTATTAAAAAGAAAAACTGAGATATGGGCGGTGCGGTGGCGTAATGGATAGCACGGTCCAATTCCCGGGCTGGGGATCGTTCTGTACGGAGTTTGCATGTTCTCCCTGCGCTTGGGACGTAAAAACATGTAGATGAGGTGGGATTGGTGATTGTAAATTGTCCATAGGAGTGAATGTGTTGTTTGTCTATATGTTGCCCTGAGATGGACTAGCAACCCGTCCAGGGTGTACCCCCGTCTCTGTCCTATGTACGCTGGGATAGGCGCTAGCAGACCCTCGTGACTCCGAATTAGGGAATAAGCAGGCAAGATGAAGAATGAATGAACGAATGTACTCAGACCCTTTGCTGTTACACATGAGATGGTTCTACTCCTTCATTTAAGTGCAGCTGTGTTTGATTGGACTTGATCAGAAAAGCCACACACCTGTCTATATTAGACCTTACAGCTCACAGTGCATGTCAGAGTAAATGTCAATCATGAGGTCAAAGGAACAGCCTGAAGAGCTCAGAGACAGAATTGTGGCAAGGCACAGATCAGGCCAAGGTTACAAATAAATTTATTCTGCACTTAAGGTTCCTAAAAGCACAGTAGCATAATCCAGACGTTTAAGATGACCAGCACCCTTCCTACAGCTGGCTGTGCGGCTAAACTAAGCTATCATGGTAGAAGAGCGTTGGTGAGAGGGGTAAAGAAAAGGGTCTGAATACTTAGGACCATGTGATATGGTTTTAGAAAATGGCTGCAATATGAGTGAAAAAATTTAAAGAGGGTCTGAATACTTTCCGTACCCACTGTATACGTGACTAAAATTTAGATCACATCGTGATCTAGATCAAATTCTGTAGTGTAATGTTGATACTAACTGGTGTCGTTGAAGGGCACTTTCTCCTGAATAACACTGCTGTTGTGTTTCAGCTGAGTGCTCAGCTCTGTATGATATTTCCTTAGCTGCTGTTGGCTACAAAGGAATTAATATGCATTCAATAAATGTTATTTAACAGGAAGTGTTCTAGTGTTGAATGTTTAGTACCATTCCTCGGTCCGGAGCCGACACTCTTTGGCCTCTCTCTCCAGGGTCTGAACCTTAACCTACAGGACAAATACACATGTGACATGATATGTGAACTGTAAAACTGATTTCTGATGTTTGATTTCTGACTTTTTTTTTTTTACTGTACCGCTAAACTAGCTTTATCACTCTGTAGTTTCTCAATGGTGTCGACGTATTTGGAGGCCAGGCTGTCCACCACAGCCTGGTGCTGCTCAGCATCTTTCTCCAACTGCTCCAGTCTCACTCTGAGCAGAGCCTCCTGCTGACGATGTTGCTCGCCCGCCTCGTAGAACTGAAAAAAGGTCAACAGGGTGTTTCAGATGTTGGTTTAGCATGATCCGTTTTTACAAAAAATTAGACATGTCATAAATCTATGATAAGCGAAATAGCAAAATATTGCTTCTTCCCCCCCCAAGTAGGTTTCTGTCACTATGGCACATACGAGGACTGTGAACAAGCATCAAATAACATCTAACTATTGTATTAAAATGATACAATTAAATACAGCTAATTGCTGTACATTTTGGTTCCTAAATACCTATTGTATTTCAATACATCATGATATGTGGCACTGTGTCATGTATCGTGATCTTTATGGTAGTGTGAGGGCCCCTACTGATACACAGCACTATGGTGTCCCAAAAGTCAGACATTAGCAAGAGTATGATTACATAGATTACATTAGTTTGTCTCATTATGTACAACACAGATTGTGTGTGTCTCCGGCACACAAGATTGTCTTTTCTTCATTACCTGGATGTGAAGCCTTTCATTTTCTTGGATCTTCTTCTGCAGATCCTCGTCAAACACACTTTGTGTCTGGTAACTGGGTTGTGATGGCGAATCTCCTTTATTCTAAATACAAAATAGTAAATGTTCATTGTCTGGCTCAGTCTCGTTCCTAAGCCTGGAGAGTTTATCATGTGTGTTACATGAGTGTGTTAGTAAAACTTTAGCAATAGAAAGCTGGTGTATGATGATTGTTACAGGAAAACAAGGTTACAACACCACCAGCACAGCGCTCAGGTATACCTTGCCCTTTTTACTCTTGGCCTCAGTGACCTGCAGCTCTTCCTGCAGAAGCTCCACTCTTTTGGTCAGCTGCTGATTCCTGAAGCTCAGACTGTCCATCTCCTGCTCTGCTTTACGCAGACTCTGTTCACGCTGCTTTAATTCATCCTGCAGACAGAAGAAAAATGAATTTATCGGGCAGGGTTAGTGGATAAAGTCTTAAGGTGTGCAGTTAAAACATGCAAGCCATTTCTCCAGTTAATGATCAAACATGGGATATGGTTCAATACATAGACAAACTATCTTTGCATTAAAATACCTTTAAGGAAGTGGAACTGGCTTGTTCGTCCACCACTGCCTTCTTCAGGACCTGATTCTGTGCTCTGAGCTGTTTAAGATCACACAGATTAATATCAGACATCGAGAACGGTAAAATTCTACTATGATATGACATACAAGGAGGAAGCAGAAGTCTGTCTGCAACAACAAGCACTAAAATATGTGCAAATTAAGCATTTCCACCGCATGACGAGCAGCTTATAGATTAACAGCACAGGGCAGTCAGAAAAAAACTGTCCAAAGGCTGTAAGATAGTCTGATGAAATTTTAATTAAAACATAACACAGGGTAAAACAGTTTTCTTTTCATATACAATCACCAGAATAATTTCTAAATAAAAATAAATAAATAAAAAGAAACTACATTTATTCTGGGGGTTTTTTTCATTGTTATTCATTCATTCATCTTCTTACCCGCTTATTCCCAAATTCAGGGTCACGGGGGTTTGCTGGAGCCTATCCCAGCGCACATAGGGCAAGAGGCAGGGGTACACTCTGGACAGGTCGCCAGTCCATCACCCATAGACAAACAACCATTCACACATACATTCACGCCTATGGGTAATTAACAATCACCAATCCACCTAATGTAAATGTTTTTGGACTGTGGTACATTAGATTTAATAACCCAAAACAATAATCATTCATACATTCATCTCCTAAACTACTTTTTCCCTAATTTGGGGTCACGCTGGAGTTTATCCCAGTGCACATAAGGCTGGGATACCATCATGGACAGGTTGCCAGTAGGAGGAGGAATCAAAAATGTTTTTGGACTGTGGGAGTACCCAGAGAAAACCCACCCAAATGCAGGAAAAACTTGCAAACTCAAGATAACAAGAAACAACCCTTGCTTGGGAAAAACACAAGACATTCTTGCAATGAGACCACCATACTAACCACTACACCACCAGGCCACCAAATTTTCCTTTAGTTATTAGAGAATAATAAATTGCACATGAATTGCAAAAAGTTAAAAAAAAAAAACTAAAACTTTTACGGAGAATTGTTAAGTGTCAAGTGACAGATATGCAAGTGAATAGAAACAATCCATTATCATTATTATTATTATTAGTAGTAGTAGTAGTAGTAGTATTCATTCATCTTCTTACTTGCTTGCTTGCTTGCTTATTCCCTATCCCAGCACACACAGGGCGAAGGGCAGGGGTACATTCTGGACGGATCACCAGTCCATTGTAGGACCACACATAGACGAACAACTACTCTCACATACACATTCACTCCTATGGGCAATTTACAATCACCCTAATGTACATGTTTTTGGACTGTGGGAGGAAACCGGAGTACCCAGAGAGAACCCACGCAAGCGCGGGGATAACATGCAAACTCCATAAACAAAGACCCCCGGCCGGAGAATCGAACCCGGGACCTTCCACCCCGCCATTCTTCTTCCTTACCTTGGAGTATTCTTGTGCCAGTTTGGTGTATTTAGCTTGAAGTTCTGCCGCCATGATGAGAGAAAGGTTTAGAAAAGGTTATATTAATGTTCCATAAACGTTATGGTGTCTATTGGCTGTTTCTGCTATGCCAACCTATATATTTAAAGCAATAAATAAATAAATAATTTGCTAGAAATGTGTAACTAAATCTTAGTAATAATTACTATAAGACAAAGCGATAATTATAGAATTATTTTCTTAGACAAAAGTATGTAACGTTCCGCGGTTCATATGACTAACCGGTGTATTAGCTAAAAAAAATTAGCTAGCTAACGATAGGGGGGGAAAAGAACAATATTTAACATTTTAATTTAATGACACCTTCTAGAAAACCATTAAAACATCGCTATAAGCAACGCCAAACATTAATAATTGCAAAAATAATACAATAATCGAGTTATATTCCAACAATTACAATTTATAACCGAGGAATTGGTGCTAGCTAAACGGGACGAGCTCTTAAGCAGTGATTGCGTTCAAATAACTTCCTCTTCATTAGATAGGAACAATATATTGAACGTAGGATGCGCACTACGTAGTGCCCTTGGTTCCAGATAACGAACAATTGAAGATTTAAACTCGTAGATATGGAAGCTGAGGTAAAAGATGGCACGTTTTTATTTCATAATAAGAGTGAAAATGAAAAAGGAACAAATCTGTACAACTTTACAATATGCAAAAAAAATATAAGATATCTGAAATATTTTCTTTAATTTGCTTTACTATGCTTTAATCTCCAAGCTTGTAGTGTAAATGCATACTTTTGACCAGAAAATTAATTCCCAGCATCACACCTGGGGTCACTGCTGGGCCCCTGAGAAAGGCCCTTAACGCCATTACTGGGAATAAGCGGGTAAGAAGATGAATGAATAAATGAATGTCACTTTCCCGTGCTGGCTTTAAACTTTAACCAGATCTCTATGTGGTGGTTAATAGAATTGAAGATTATTAAGTAAAGGTCCTATGGTGCACATGTCAAATCATGTGAGACACCATCTCTGCTCAATGTTTGATTTTAGGTTTTACTCACACTCTTCAAAATATCTTCTTCTTCTCCTTTCGGCTGCTCCCGTTAGGGGTCGCCACAGCGGATCGCTCTTCTCCACACTACCCTGTCCTC